>PVHY01012070.1:0-45733 GCA_004024945.1 Uropsilus gracilis
GATAGATAGATAGATAGATAGATAGATAGATAGATAGATAGATAGATAGATAGATAGATAGATAGATAGATAGATATTATTTTTAAATATTTTAGATTTTGCCACTGGGTTATAAAATAATTTGATCAATTTTTGTTTAATCCTGATGACTCATATTTATTAAGGTAATAATTTTGCATAAGTTATTTTGGTAAGAAATTGACAGTGTATAGTGGATATGATATGATCACATATCATCAATACCTACTCTTGAAATTCTGTTGTCAGTATGAATTATATATTTCATAAAATGTATAGAATGTATTTTTTCACTTTTTATAAAATACATCTTTTTCTTTTTTAAGTATTTGGAATTGAGATGAATTTGAATTAGTAGTGACTTTTAAGTACATCACATCAGTTGTAATATGATTACTTCCTATGTATGTGAAAACTTGATCAAGTTTTCATCTATCAGTTAATTTATATGTATCTTCATAGTATGTGTCTTGAGCTTAATTGCCTTTCCAATTTATTTTTTAAAAGTTCATTTTGATTCAATATTGCAGTGAAAATTCTACGCAAAATGATATGAAAACTCAGCAGTAAAGTGTGTATTTGTTAGATTAGTCTTGAAGGAATTAGCTGTTGCTGTAAATGATAGCTACCAATAAAATGCTGGGGAATTGTCAGAAACTCAAAAGAAAATTTTGGAGGCAATATAGGACATCTTTTTAAGAAATGCTGCATCACCATTACTCTTGATATAGTTTCTTCTCTGTTAAATTAGGAAGTTAAGTTAGCACTGTTTCATTTTGTCCAATATTGATTGCCTAAGAATATAGCTTCCTCAATCTTTAGCGGGTCGTATCATCTTGCTTCAATTCATATCTGAAAGTCATTGGACCAAGATCTCTGCAATTATATGAAAATAAAAAAATATGAATGTGCAAATCCTAGTACATGTTTTTAATTAGTTAGAGTGCCCCATTTCTACTTTCCTGTTTTGCTAGAACATGGGCATAATGATTAGAGCATGAGTGAACATACGACTGTTTCTTCAAGAGATTCTCTTCCCCCTTTTTTCTTGAAATACTCTGAAGGAAATTCAGTTTTCCTCACACAACTTTCTGGGTCCTTACGAGATCTCCTGAGATAGATTTCTTCCCAATTAGCCCATTAAGACCATTTCCATTTCCCTTTAAATTATTATGGACAAGCATAAGTTCGGTCAGTGTCTTAAATATATTTGCTATGTTATACTGACTTCATTTACTGTAAATATAGCAGATATATTGGAAAGTACCAGATATAACTAAGTGGGCAATAATTTACTTTACCATGATTACGTGAAGAAATTGCTAGGAATAAATTCCTCAGAAACATAAATTCACTTAAACAGTGTAGAAAAATGAGAACAGTTTTCTGGTTATTTTTAATTTGTTCTGATCTAAAATTGACTGGTGTCCTTTCCTAGGTGCCTTTTGAATATTTAAAGAGTTTTAATTCTGTGTACACAGAACTGAAAACATCAGACTAAAGATATTGAACCTCCAATAGGTTTGAACATTTGATTTTAAATGACAGTATAGCCTCAATAATGTTCTAGCAAAAAAAATGTAAAATTCTTGCAGGACATTAAAGATGGGCAGTTTCTAAATCTGTGATTCACGGCCTCTCATTCAGCCTGTAAAATACTAGTGTATGACTTCAAGTTAATGCTTGTTAATATCTTGTAATATGGATTCATGGTCATTCAATATTAACCCAAACTTAAACTTAATTGACTCCCAGTGGAGCTTTATTTGAAACAATATGCTGATTTTAATAGCAAGTCTGCAGACTCAGAAGTGGGAATATGCAGATGCATTTCAAAGTATTCTTTATAAAAATCAATATGCAATGTGCATGATGTTAGCTTTCAGTTGGACAAATCAACACCTTCTGAATGTACAGTTTTGTCATTCTTTTGATTATTTTCAAGAACATGATATGGTCTGTTTTATTCACATCTATATGAAGTGTAAAACATGTTCACATTAATTTAAAGTCTCCTCACTAAAATTACTTAGGAATCCTTGGAGATTTTTTTTTTAATCATGACTAAAATATTATGAAAGGCCCAAACAAATCAAAAGGAAAAGACAGAACCCAAATGATTTCACTAATATATGGGATATAGGAAAAAAAATAAACAAAAGCCAAGAGGAAAAGTCAAAACAAGCTAACCACCAAACTGAAGTACACAACTTGGAGCAGGGGAAAGGGGGGGGGGGGGGGAGTGGAGAGGGTGGGGGGGGTAAATCCCTGGGATTAAAAAGATGTAAAACTTATATATAAATACATTTTTTAAATATTAAAAAATATAAAATATTATGAAAAGGACTCTGATTTTATAGAATAAAATCATGTTTTCAAACACAGTTCTGTCATGAACTCTGCCACTAGTGGAACTTAAATTCCATTAACTTAAGGAAGTGACATGCACCACAGTGCTATTGCTGAATGTGGGCCCACTACCTTAAGGTATAGAAATCAAAAACCATACCACCAATTTTTGAAGTAAAAATAGTATTATGCAAGGTCACCCGGCAGGAAATGGGAGCCAAAGTTCTCAAATCAGCCTCCACAAGTATGGAACTATGTGCATTATGTTTAGGCTTGAAGAAGGAATATAAAAAATGCAAGTTGGGAGAGCCTATTTAAATGCTTTCTTCTATATCATGGTATAACTTGAGTTTGCATCTAGAAATGCAATATTTTGAGCACCGCTTTGTTTGAATGTCACAATCTAGCCATGAATCAGGCTTTGTAGATCTACCTTTATTTTATTATATTTTTATTATTATATAAATAATTTATTTATATATGTATCTCACATCATTGTAATCCCCTGGGATCACCCACCATTTCCCCTCCCTGGTCACTCCCACTGGCGCCCCTCCCCGTTGGTTGTGCTTTCATTTGGTTGTCCATATTTTTTTGAAAACATTTGGTTTCTGTCTTTTTCTTTCTGATTTGTTTCTGCTAATATGATTTCATCAAATTTGTTATTTTTAATTGATGAGTAATATTCCATTGTGTATATATACCACATCTTTTTCATCCATTCATCTGTTTGGGACAATTGACTAGTTTCCATTCTTTGCAATTATAAATAGTGCTGCAGTAAACATCCAAGCACAGGTGTCCCTTTGTACCCACATTGAGGTCTCCTTTGGGTAGATTCCCAGAAGAGCGATCCTTTATGTCTATTTTCAATAGAGACCATCAGATGTTACCCTGAAGACAGTGAATACTCTTCTGTGCTTGTGCTCTGAAGCACAACTTAACAAGTAATCAAACACTGGGTTTTTCTTTTCCTTGTTTGAAGTTGTTAGGGGTATTTTTGTCCCACTGTTACAAGACTGCCTTGCTATTCATTCATTTTTTTTTTGCCCTGCTATTCTTAAAAGATAAGCAGAAAATGATTTTTAGTTTTAATATCATAAATCTATTGTTACTGTCTTAATTCATTATAATTAATTTCTCAATGAATAATCCAAGTTAGTTGTGCAAAATCAAAATGTAGACATTGATAAATAAATATATCAGATTCCTTTCCATCTGTCCATTTGCCAGGTGTCCAGTTTCCATAGAGAACCATCAGTTAGGAGTTTCTAGATATTCCAATTAAAGTTGCTATCTTATGACTTTCATGTATATTTATATTAGGTATATTTGCTCTATATAACATTTTTCAGTGTTTAAGTCTATTTAAATTACATTTTGTTGTTTAAATGATATTTTTAGTGTATCATTAGGCATTTATTTTTATCTTTTTATATGATTTTTTAGTATTAAAATTATGTATCTGTGATGTCTTGTTGTTTTTCATATGCCTTTTGTTTTTGCTTCTTTTGATTTTTTTCATTCAAATTTTTCCCATTCAAATGTAATCACAATGATCAAAAATTAAATTATTGTGTATGTTCCTATCTTAATGCCTTCTCTGTTCTAGGATTTATTTTAAAATTAGCATATTCTCTATTAATTTTATTTTTTGAATTTAAATCTTTTTTCTACCTATAATGTGTTGGTATAATAATGATGGGTAACCAGTATTTTATATGACTATCCAGTTATTACAAATTATTCAGTTTTCTTCAGTCTCTATCAGAGATAAAATGCTACATTTTCCTTTTAGTAGATTTTATTGAACAAGACTCTGGTAAAGATGCTTTGAAATTTTTCAGAGGTTTACCAGGTATTGGTTTCAAAGCAAGTTCTCTTTGTTACATTGTACAGCTTTCCCCAAAATGAAAGCGAAGATTATTTACAAAACAAAGGAATCTTCTGTACTAATATGGGGTTCTTATTTGCACATAGTAGCATTCAGTTCAGGACAGAAATCTAGCTATTTTCTTCCTGGGAAGAAGGAAATTACCAAAATACAAGAGGATTATCTAAAACAATACAAAAGTCCATCTCACATTCACTAGATAAATTGATCTCCACTACAGTCCTGTAAAATAGGGAAAAAATTTAATATAGTATCCACTTCAGATGAGGAAATGAGAAACCAGCAAGGAAGTGTCATATTTATACTTGTTTGTAATCCACTGTAGTAATGTCCCACATGTTTTCCCATTTAATCCTCATTAATCAGTGAATACATTAATTATTCTGATGTTATAAATAATAAAGTGCTTTATGGGAACTGCTCATGGTCACAATGCTGGTAAACTGTAAAATGAAGATTAAAATCTGTCACGAGTGCTACCAGTATTCTTTCGCATATACGATCACTTAGCACTTTATAAAAGTACAAGATCATAAACCAGAAGAACATCATACTAATGCTAGCTCATGTCTGAAAAGCCTTGTATAGAACTCATATATTATCAATTCAAATTTCAAGCATACACGCAAGAATGCTGTGTATGTTGAATAATTATTGTAAATTAAATACATGTATGTTTGATATTATTGCTATCTATAGACTATAAAAATAGTTCAGTATTAAAACTATATAATTATCTTGATTTTTTTATTCTAGTAGAGAGATTCATATTTACAAGCTAGCAATTACTATACTGAATCACATCACTCACTGATTTTGGCCTGTGAATTCAAAATATTTGAGAATTGACTGCACCATTACCTAAATTATTCAGAGATTTTAAGCTGTAGCACAGCCTTTATTGAAAGTAAGACTATTTCAGTATGTAGGACAAAAGTTCAAGATTAGATAAGAGTCTTTCTAAACTTTATACCAGGACATTTTGATGTGCCTTTTAGATTAAGAATCACTATTTAAAATTTTCTAAAATGTTACTTGACTTACTCTGGCCAAATCTAATTTGTAAGAACAATTCAGAGGCAGTCAATACATAAAGCATCAGAAGTCAGTTTTATCTAGTTCCCATTCATTCTCCATTAACTTGCATTCAATCTCAGAGTGTAAATTCTGAAGGTACTTTGTGGACTTTACTTGTGCCTATGTCAATCCTGCCTTTTGCCCTGAAGGCTACGCCATAACTGATGATCCCTCATTCCCCTAGTGCAACTCAACCCATCATGTTTATTGTTAGATCCAACACTTGGTGCTTGAAAACCCCCATCAAATTCTACAGTAATGACTCCATGTCTCTGTCATTTCTTTCTTCCTCATCTGGAATCCCCTCTGCTGAGGAGGGGTTTTTGCTAGAGCAATATGTGATCTTATCTTCTGAGAAGCTTTAATTGTTCTGGGTTCTGCTGTCCTGCTATAACCCAAACTGGAGACTACTGTTCCCCCTAAAGGTTTCCTTCAGTATTTAAGGTAGAGGGTCACTCATGTGCATGCCTTAGTTAGGACTGAAACCCAGGATATTATAAGCCTATTCAGCATCTCGTGACAAAATGTGGGGAGTACAAATCTTTTATTTGTCATAGTCTATAAAATGACCAACATATCATCTTATACTCTAATTTCTGAGATAATTTCTTGGATCCCAAGATCAAGAGCATTGGATTGTTCTCTGAGACACTGTATCATTAGCCTTATCTGACCCAGCCTATCTGCTGAATTTGTCTGGTTTTAACAAGAACCTCTAGTGAGTCACATTCATGTTAAAGTTTGAGGAGTTCTGCCTTGGTTAAAAAGTAAACCTTTTAATGGTGATTATAGTCTCTCTCTCTCTCTCTCTCTCTCTCTCTCTCTGTGTGTGTGTGTGTGTGTGTGTGTGTGTGTCACACAACCTGCCAAATCAGAAGCACATACCTAGCTTCAGACATGTTAGGTGGTATGGACTTCTCTATAGGAAATCAACTTTTTTATAAAGTCAAGTTTTGTTTGCATTTTCTCTTTTTTCTAGAAGTTGTTTACACTCAGATGCAATAGGTGTCAGCTAAACTGTCCCTACAGATTCTTAAGCACATTTAGATATGACTGTATCTTAGAGGCAAACTCTAGAGAACATCCTACTCCATTTGTGTTTGTCATTTCTGTTCAAGACTCTTTCAACTGAGGATGTAATTTTAAATTAGCAAAGTGAATCAGTTATTTTAAGATACCTCTCCTATTGCTTCTTATTCAGAATCAAGTCTTAAAAAAAAAACATCAGTTATGAAGAAACACTTTCAAAAAGCAGATAAGAGAGTAAAGACTGAATATGGGTGTTCCTAAAACCTATGCTAGGCATTCTGATATACCTCACAGATTGAGAGTCACTTAAATTTCCTAAAAGACTTGCTTGACTTATTCTTGGCAAATTAGTTCATGAATTTTAGAAGTTCTTAGAAATTCATTAATGCCATCTGACTATCTGACAGGGCAATTTGTTAATATCCCTTTTTAACATATGCTAATACATATCAATCTGCTTACATGTGACATAAAGATTTCCTCAGAATTTCCTTTAAGTCTGTTATTCATTCTGCTTTGCCTTATACATTGGCACCTAATAATAAGTCCTTGGATTAAACATTTTATCATCAGTGACAAATATTTATTAAATAATTAAATGGTAAGAGAATTTTTAATTTTACAGAAGTGCTGACCAGAAAGTAGAGTAGATTTTATTTTGAAATGGTGTCATAATTTTGTCATTTGAAAATCAGATTTCTTATTCAGCATTGGTTCTTTTATGTGTAAGGACCAGTAAAGGACATAAGTACATAACACTATAAACAACAACAACAAGCAGTGATTTTGTTTACTCTTACATCTCTATAATTATCATGGTCATCATCACCATGATTCTTTAGCTGATTTTTGTCACTTTCAGTTATTTCTTCATAACAATGACAGGAATTCTGAGATGTTTTTTCCATTGTTGGTTTTATAAAAGATTAGTTTGGTCAGACACTTACTTGTGTATCTGTTGTTGTAAATAGTAACTATCTGGATGACTCAAATAGACAGTTGTTTGCTTGTTTTTGTTTTTTTGTTTTTTTTTAATGAGGGAACAATCTTTAAAAAATAAAAAGAGCTAGTTCCCTCAATAGAACCATTATTTACTTATTGCTATATCAGTTCAGGCCTCTAAATGTACACCTAGGGCTTGGTCAGACAAATGACAGAGCAACAGCTGTTTGAATGGTGCTGCTGATGACATCAGCAAAACCAAGTCTGCTCCTTCCAGTGTCTGTGTGAACAACCTGCCAGAGAGACTCAGCAAGAGCCAAGGACAGGACAGGTAATACAGCTACCTATAAGGCAGAAGCCCATTACTTTTTTTGATTGTTAACAAAAAATAAAGGGTCTAGAGATTTACTGTAAAGAGAGGTCATCAACTGATTTACAATCCTGATTATCATATAATGGTTTCATTATTAGAAATTGTTTTCTATTTCTGTTTTAGAGGGTTGCTTTACATTTAGCTGCAAAAGCAGGTCTAGAATTAATTTTTTTTAATTGGCCTCAGTGAATTGTCAGGCAACTAATTGAAATAAGTTAATTTTGGACACAGTTTCTCATAACTAAAAAGAAGATCAGAAGGTGAAAGAGAAAAGCTGAATAATGAGGGCTCCTATCTCAACTTCATTCCACAAATTCAGCTTCAATGAATGCTGAACCACGAAACTGAAAAAAACAGACAGTATCATATTTTTAGTGGAATTATTGATCAGTAAGTGAAAGCACAGCCAAAAGAAAATGAGAAGAGCTGAATAATTAACACCGGACTAACAGTTTGAACTTCCCAAAACTTCATGATAAAAATCGTATGGACAAATTTCAGGCACAGCAGTGGTATTTTGTCAGTAACAGATAATTACCATTTGAGAACATTGCTTTAAAGAAAAATTTTTAAATGCATTGGGCATAGACACTGATTTCAAAAACTTCATCTTTTAGCTAGGGAGAAAGCTAATGTAGTAAAAAATAAAGCTTTAGAATTAAGAAATTATGCTAAGTAAGATCTGTTAAAACTACTGAGTTAATCTATTCTGCAACATAATCTCTTCTGTATTATTTTCAAAATATTGCTGCAGAATTTCTCCTTAATCACCACCTGTGATACAGAATTCACTATTCTCAAATTCTTAGGGCAATATATTCCATTTGGATCATTTGAATCATTGGTAGAGAGGTCTACCCTCTCAAATCAAACTGTCTCCCTAATTTCTATTTATTGGTCTTTACTATGACACTCAGTTTCATATCATCTATCTAATTTCTCCCCTAGGCAATATTTTAAAACTGACACTTCCCCTCTAGTCCATTTTCTTACTTTATTCAGAATCCTCCTTTCCATAGACTCATTCTTATGTGACATCATTCCGAGGATTCTTATAATCTAGATGACTTCCTTCTGAGCTACACTCTTAATGCTCCATTTAAAATAAGTTTTTTGAGCACTGTAATAATGATGCCAACAGTAATGGGTTTTGTTCTCTTTAGTTCACCATTTCTCAAACCAAAGGTTAAATTTTCTATCTATCAACTTTACTCACATATTGTTTAATACTTTATTCAAACTTTATTCAGTTCCTCCTGTTGTACTTTTGCTCTGACTTAAAAACCTTAAATGCGAGACCTTTCCATTTATTGTTATTAAATAAATATAATGATGATGTGAAGATACTGTTATTACAAGATCCATGTCTGTATCAGTATACCGCATTTTCAGATAATACAAATATTAATGTAATTGTATGTTGTAGATTCTAAATTTGGGCGAAGCCATGATAGACTCAAGTGGGTAGAACAAGTTTAGTGTATATAGTAATTGATTTTTAGGTACAAAATATGAAGAGAGAGTAATCAAAGGGAATTAGAATTACAGAGAATTATTACATAAAATAATAGAGAAAACTAAATTCTTGTGTCACAAATAGCCCAAGATTTTATTGTTTGAACATTTTGGAGATCAGAGTTGTTTCTGCAAGGAAGACTGCTCTAGACAGGCCATTTACTAAGCAATGTGACAGACTAAGCTCCAGAATTTTTCGAATTACTGATCTTTATACTCTGCACATTAAGAAAGCAAAAACTTCCCTTCACAATAGCACATAGTTTTCTTTACTAACTGAATTTACCAATCCTCCAGTCCTCACATAAACATGAACTGGAAGGTGCCAGATTTCCCAATGGTTACAGGGTAACAAGAAATTAATGTGCTATTCAATAAGAGGCTCTAGTCAGCATATGGTCAATTGCATTTACAGCTTTACATACCCTAGTACAAGTTTTGAGTTTTAAATGCAAAAAAATTTCTCAACTGGCAAATTGTTAATTTCACTGATTACACATGCAATGCTATTTCCAGAGGATAAGTTGTTCTAAGGTATTGAGAAGCAATACCTTAGATTTTCATCATATGGGTTTGGGGATCACAATTCTACCCATAATTAGCAAATAAGAGCATTTCCATGTGCTTTCAATTGTACAATAACTATTTTGAGGCCCTATCATGTCATTTAACAGAAACTCTTATTAATCTTTTTTATCCTAGTCCTCCCACCCACTCAAAACCTGCAGTCCTTTCTACTGAATATTTATGGTACTCAATAGGAATTCAGCTACAATGTTGTTTTTCACACTGAATTTTGCACAGTCAGTGAGATAGTGAGGAAGAGTAAATCAGAGTCTATTACTACACACAAATAGACAATTCTATTTTAATTCTATTCTGAATTTCTATGTATTTTAAAAAGTAATTTTTCTAGTTAAAGAAAATTGGGAAAATAAAACTTTTATTTAAAGAGTTGGTAGAATAATGAAAATGTTCTGAAATTAGTGAATATGGTAGAGTTACAACATTGTAATATATTAAAAAATAAATACTTTAATAGATGAAACTTGTAGTAAAGCTGTATATGCTAGCATATACATGCTGAATGTTGCCCTAATATTTCATTTGGCCCTTCCCTCCAAAAGAGAAAAGGCCACAAAGAAAAATTAAAACTTAGTGATCTTTAACACATGAAGCATCACCATTTTGATGAGTTAATATTTTATTCAAGACTTTCCTTTGTAGATGTTATTGACTTTTTTATCACTGTTTCTTGCAAGGCATTAGAGTTATTGAAATATAATAGCTATTCAATAAACACACTCCTAATGAGCTGCTACTAGTTAATTAAGAGTCTAGGTTTGAAATCAGCCATATTGGGATGAAATTCTGATATTCTGATCATATCCTTTTAGTCTAGTGACCTTGGGAAGACTTCAGCATCACTCTCGCCTGCAGAAATACCCTGATATAAAAATAACACCAATTTCAGAGAGGTTGAGTAGGTTGATATGAAAAATGTATGCAAATCATTTGTTATAGTGACTGCTGTATAAGTACTTAATAGATAATAAATGATAGCAGTGTATCACCACATTTATTAGTAGTAATAACATTGCCATTGATTATTGCTGAATTGATTATTCTCCTTTATAAATTATGTAATTTAATGATGAGAGCTCCCCCTTCAATGCAGAAACCACTTATGGCATTGTTTGGCTTGCTGAATAGCTGCTTATCAACATGTATTCATTCATTCGGGTAGTCAATAAAAATGTACTGAGCATTTTGTAGATTAACTTCTGGACAAAATCAGGTATCTGTGTCCTACTTCTGGCATCAATTTTTGGCTCTGTGGCTATTCATCCTGATTTCTGGCACTAAGCCAGCTGTCACTGTACCCAGTGACATAGGTTTTATGGTTTGCTCTGTCTCCAACTTTAATCCATTTGTTATTCAGCCCTCCTGGCTTATATGTCAGTCTGCCTTATCACCAACTCTAGGGCTTATGACCTTTGATTTATAGTTTATATGAGTGAACTGATTTGTTGTTCAAATCAAATTTGAATCTCTTGATCTAGTCATTCTTTAATGTGAATCCTGGCAACCAGGATCTATTTATTTACCTACTGGCTAAATTTGATGGGACTCTAACTAAAGGAAATTAGTTCTATATATCCAGTTCTGTCTAAAAAACAATAATGCTACCCTATTTTTTTGTATCTTTCAAGGAATTAAGAGAAAACATCTCATATTTTCATTAATTTCTGTGTGACAGTAGAGTATACTTTTGCTGTTCTTTCTTCCTCCCTATCTTCCTCTTTCTTCTTCCCATTTAGGGAGGAAGACCCATACTTAGCTGGTTCTGTTGGTAAGTCACTTGACTTCCCTAAAATCACTTCAATCCTGAGCAGCAGAAAGGGTTAAGCGTTCAGGGCTTATCACCTTTGGCAATGAATGTCATCTGGTAGGCATTTTCCTCTTTCACACTTATTTGAGAGCCCAACTGAAAAGGACTCATCTATCATAGTCAAATACCGGATTTAACATTCTGACCATTTGAACTTGTTATTGGATCCCACTCACCAGATGATTTTTAAAAAGGCTGGGCACCTCTGCTAGGGCATGGGGTTGGGGAGAAGGGAGGTTGTCTCCCTCTGGTGCACCCCAAACTCAATCAACTCTGCACTAGGAATGAAAAAATACAGTTTCTCCAGCTGCAGATATAATTGAGAGGAAAGGAAATAATAATGGCCCTGGATACACTCACCATCTGAGTAGGATAAGCAGCATGCTACCATGTCACTGAGACAATAATGTGAAACCAGTGATTATGGTCACCTATCACAAATTTCTACCTGCATTATCTCAGGGGTCTGGTTCACAGTTTTGTGCAACATGAATGAGGCTCCCTCCTTTACCAATCAACAAATGAAGAAAGCCATAGAGATGTGACTGTGGCCCCATGGCAGAACTGCTAATCAGAGAGGAGAGGAGCTGGACCAACCTCCTGGGGAAGTCTGTCCCCAAAAGGGAACACCTCTACTGCCAATTGCTGGGAATTGGACTCCTAAACCAAGATATCAGAACTATACCATACTGCACACAAGCAGCACCACATGACAGATACCAGAAAGGATCCTGGAGTACTGCACCATGTATTTGCCCTGCAAGAGGTTCCTGATATGCTCAGCCTGATTGCTGCCTCAGTTACTCCTGGAGATCCAAGCAGCCTCATCTGTTGCTGTCCAGGAGTGAAAGTTTGCAACCAGGAAGAAAGGCCATTGCTCCAGAAAAAGAAAAGACCAGTGAGTCAAACATAGTCCAATGACTTGCAGTTCAAGGAGTTGAAGTGACAGGGAGGGAGGGGAAAAGAGTAGTAGGGTGGAGTGATAAGGGGTACAATATGGAAGGGAGGGCAAAACCTAAGGAGACAGACAAACATGACCAATATTGTATGAAAATTGCAAAATAATTTTTTTAAGAAAAATTCAAGTGTTCCCTCCCTTTCTCCCCCCCTTCCCTTCTCTCACTCCCATCCCTTCCTTCGGCCTTTCCCTATTTCAAGTCATTTGAATTAGTCATTTGATTTTATAGACATTATTGCCAAGAAATGCCTAACTGGGAAAGATATTATTATAACAAATTTACATCAATATCTTTTACTTATTTTGATTGATCTGGGACAGGGAGAGAAAAAAAATGATACCCTAATAAATGTAGCTTAAAACAACATAATGTTATATAAAAATAATAATTATATAGAACATTATTTTTACAAAATAATGCCAGTCATTATGGAAATATTTTTTTAATCCTGACTTTGAAATGTTAAATGCACAGAATAGATAATTGATGTAACTATCAACAGAGATCTAAACTGATATGAACCATGAACCTTTCTCTAGATCGGATTCCTGTCATTTGTGGCAAGGCTAGCCCTAATCTATATTTGTGCAATTATAAGTAGAAAAGTTTGAATACAGAGCTACACATAAAGTGAATAGACTGCAAAGATGAAGGTAAAGTATGGGGAGATATTTTTACAAGCTAGTGAACACTAAGGATCAGTAGCATACCCCCTGAAGGGAAGAGGTAAATTCTCTGATGGCTCTCAGAAGGAATCAGCCGTACTTGTACTTACACTTTGACCTTGGCTTTCTAGCCTCTGGAGCCATGAGACAATAAATTTCTACTGGTAAAGCCATTCAGTTCATTGTAATTTGTATGGAAACCCTAGGAAACCATACACTTATCTAAAGTCTTCATGAGATTTATGTTTTTCAGTGACATTTATTTAAAGTACCCGTGAAAGATGTTAATGTTTCAGAGAAGCTCTCAAATCTTGGACGAGGATATTTTTCAGACCCAAATTCTATTGTCTTAAGTCTAATTGCCACAGGAACATTATTAATTCACTTTATTTCTCTTTAGTCTGTACATTTAAATGGTCATTTCCTTGGTACAGTGTCATATATAGTCTGTCTTTTTATGTGGATATGTTATGATCTCAATAGGAAAAGAAAAAGGACAATGGGAACTGAATTTTTAACTAAAGTTAATGAGAAAGGGGTTCAGAAAAAGGAAATGAGATTTAGAAAGAACAAATATCAAAGTATATAGTCATAGTAAGAATTAATTTAAATCCAGTTGAATCAATTAATAAAAGTGGCTTATCCTTATGGCTTTCTTATATATGGTGCAAATTTTAATGCAAATTAGAACATATCTGGAAAGGAAATTCCATCTGCTTGTAATATTTTCTCTGTCCCTATCTTCAGATTATAACAAACTGTCTTTCCTTTAAAGGGAACCACCAAGATCTTTTCTAGTTGTACCTAGAGTATATTTTAAAGGGTTTAGTTTCTTTTATAAAAACACAGTGAATAAAATGTGACAACTTAATTATTTAACAACTTCTCTTTGGCATATATATATATGCATAGAGAGAGAGAAAGAGAAAGAGAGAGTCAGGATTTTATTATATAAATATTTTCTTTATATATAAATATATAATCAGGATGTATATATATGTATGTAAAGTCAGGATTTAAAAATATATATATATATAATATATTAAGTCATAGAAATCTTCATAAATGTTGGAATTTAATGAGGATGTATTCAGAAAGACTTAGTCACTTTTGAAAATTACCCTGTCATATAATGATAAAAGTTAGTACAAAATATCAATAAGAAATTTTTGCAAATACTATCCTTCACTTTTTTCTGGATATTATAAATATTGTCTCAATAAAGTTTTGCCAAACTACTCACAAATAATAAAGTTGGTTAAAAAAAAAGAAGTTCCCAGGAAAACACAGGTTGTTTAATGAAGTTATCCTCTTTCCTCTTGGTACACATTTTTAAAAATGTAATGGCATAGACTGCAAGTATGTACATAAATATGCTTGTAATGCATATAAATCCATCATGAAGTGTCCATTGTCAAATGAACCCCTATGTAGTAGTTTTCTCTATGAGTACAGACAGTTGAGAGGGGTTCATACTGAGGATCACCTTCTACACAAAGTATTTCAGCTCTCCATGAACTATGTACAATGTGAATATTTTCATGGATTATTTGCATAAATTAGTTAAAACCACTTAAAATTCCAAGGAGAGATGTGTAAGATAATTTTCTTTCTCCCAAAGTACAACCAAAAGACAGAAATAAATAAGAAAATGATTGAAGTTTTTGTTCTAAGTATCAGCTTCCTGTGTGTAGAAAATACTTTTCACAAGTTAAATCAATGCAAGAATGATTACAACATTTTCCAAAGAATCAGCCTTCAAAATAATAAATAATTTCTATATTAATAAGGGAAACACCTCAAAATGATGAAATGGAAAGACTTTTAAGAGGCAATTCACAAAAATATAAATAAAAAGCATTAAAGTTTTAAAAAATTGCTGCATTATACTAGTAAATCAAAGAAATGCACTTTAAAACAACAGTAGCATGTCAATGTCTAAAGTAGCAAGGATTAAATTTAATGATAACCCTCAGTGTTACCATGTGGGAAAGAATTTGATATGTGCTGAAACTCCTATAGGTAGGAGAAGTTAGGGTGAAAATTAAAATGTTCTGGATGTCAAATTTGACAATATATTTCAAATCCTTAAACAAAAATTTGTTATTTGACATAGCAGTACCATATGCAAGAATATTTTTAAAATGTACTTATTTGTGTGCTATGTAACTCTACATACTAGTGTAATCATCAGTGTATCTACATAAGGAAAATTGAAAATATTTTCCAAATATGTAATGATTTGGATGAAGATAAATATAATTGATTGCTGGAAAAGATCTTTGTTGATTTACTTGGCATCTATTATCACTGAAACCGTTGTCTCACACCCTTACACCCTGTATAAAAATTAACTCAAAATGGATAAAGGACCTTGAAGTGAGACCTGCAACCATAAAATACATAGAAGAACACCTGGGTAAAACCCTTCATGAATTTCACCTCAGAAATCCATTTGGGGAAACAACTATCTGGCAAAAAAATGAAGGAAAGCATAAATAGCTGGGACTATATCAAACTAAAAAGTTTCTGTTCAACAAAAGAAACAATAAACAAAACAAAAAGACACCCAACCGACTGGTAGAAAACTTTTGCCCTCCAGACAAGTGACAACAGTCTGATAACAAAGATCCACAAAGAGCTCCTACAGCTCAACAAAAACAAAGCAAAAAATCCTGTCAAAAAATGGGGAGAAGAACTAAAAAGACAGTTCACCAAAGAAGAGATACAAAGGCTTAATAGGTATATGAAAAAATGCTCCACATCACTAATAATGAGGGAAATGCAAATTAAAACCACACTGAGATACCATCTTACACCAGTAAGAATGGCCCATATAAATAAAGCAGACAACTATAAATGTTGACACGGATTTGGAAAAAAAGGAACTTTCTTACACTGCTGGTGGGAGTGCAAACTGGTCCAGCCACTATGGAAGACTGTATGGAGGACCTTCAAACAATTGAAAGTGGACTTGCCATTTGACCCAGCAATCCCACTACTAGGAATCTACCCAGAGGACATGAAAACATTAATCCAAAAGGACACCTGTACGCACATGTTCTTTGCAGCTCTGTTTACAATTGCCAAGATTTGGAAACAAACCAAATGCCCCAAGACAGATGATTGGCTAAAAAAAATATGGTACATATACATAATGGAATACTACACATCCATCAAGGAGGACAAACACATGTCATTCACAACAACATGGATGGTACTCAAAAGACTCATATTAGCAGAAACAAGTCAAAAAGAAAAAGAGAAGTACAGGATGGTCTCACTTATATGATGGATATAGGGAAAAACAAACGAATAAGAAAGAATGAAAACAACCAATGGGACTGAACCATGAAGCGAGAGAGGAGGAGGGGGAAGAAGGCAGGGGAGGTGAAGGACACAAAAGATCAGGATGGTTAACAAGTGTTAGTGAAGTGGGAAAGCCCCAGTGTACACAATAATGGAATAATGTGATATAAATATACATATATTAACAAATTTTTAAAAATTTAATTAAATTTTAACAAATGGACAGGGTTATTAAGGAATGGAGAAAGAAAAAGAGAGCCATCTGCATAGTGCCAGGCAGGCAGGAGAGCTGCTCCTTCCCAGCGTAGAAATTGTACTGACTCCTTTTATTTCTTAATTTATTTATTTTTTTATATATGTGTTTCACATCTTTGTATTCCCTGAGGACCACACACCACCTTCCCTCCCTGACCACTCCCTCCCATCTCCACTCCTCCTCACCCCACCACATACTGATCCCTTTTATAGAATTTTTATGTACATGTCTATGGCCTAAATTGTCAACCAGAATACATTTTATAATAAGAAAATAAATAATATATATATATTTTAAAACCCTGTTGTCTCATGTTTTAAAATCAATTTATAATAAGCAATTGATTTAACTTATTTTAATTTAAATAAGTATATATAAGAATGGTAAATTACAGTTTTTATAGGTGGTTGTTTCTGGGTAATGAGTGTAGACTATTATATTTCATTCTATTTGCTTATTAAATGTTGTAATAAACATTGACTATCTTGTCATTAAAGGTTTTTGTATTAAAAGTAACTTTTTATTAACTGTTCATAAAACACTAGTATGCATATAAACTGATTATAGCCAAATTTGGAATCTTTTATCTTCAGTGGAGAATACAAATAGGAATTAATCTCCTAGTATTCTAGTTGTAGTTCTTTTTGAGTTCAGCTGAAGTTTAACAGCTGTTTAATCTACAGTCTTGACAAGATTCAGTGGGTGGTCAATTTAACATGAATTGACATTGCAATGTCAGCTTTCGAAATTTAATCCAAAGGGGATTTTTTTTTTCCATTGAGGATGAAATGAGATAACCACAAGGGATGAGGATGAAAATAACAGAACACTTAATTGAAAAAAGGAAACAACACAATAGTTTGTGTTGGTTTCAGGATTTCTAGGTCCTTATTGAACTTTCAGGGAGAAAACAAACCTTATGAAATTGGTAGCTAGATCCATCTCCTCCAGGTCCCCACTGCCCCTCTGACAAATTGGCATTTCTCTGAGCAGGTTAAAGAAATCAGTTTCTTTATGGGAATTGTATGTGTTCAATTTTACACTTTAATTTATTCGTGATTCTTATATATTCTCTACAGGTTTGATCCATAAAGTCACTTTAAAAAAATCAAAATATTTATATTAGTTTGAAAAGCAATAATAAAGACTTCTAATAAAAGACATTCATGGTAATTTATGTTCATTATGCATCACTCAGTTTATACCATAAAACTGTAAAATTAGATATTTTGATTCCATCTTTTTAGATAAAGAATTAATCCTGATTCTGTAATCATACATATCATGCTAACAGTCATAATAATAACACAAAAAAGACAAATATTTCCTAATGGGCACCTCCAATCTTTATAATAAACCTGAAATATACTTATTTTATCCCCATATCAAATACTTAGAAATTATGGCATACAAATGTTAACGTTCCTGAAATCACCTAGCAGTCAAGTAGTATTTCCCTATTGTGTATATGCCATTTATGATGAACATTTGCGGATTATTATTTGCATATATGTTTTATCCAGTTCACTAGAAGAAAACAAGTTAAATTAAACAAGTTAAATTTCCAGAAGAGTCAGCCTTTCCAGAGAGAGAACAGTCACCTTTATAATACAATTTGGGGGAGACCTGAGGAGAACACTTAAACTTCAGTGTCCCTGCTTTTAGTTTATAGCCTTGGGGATCTTGAGGAATAGATAAAACTAGAAAATCAGAGGAAGTAAGAAGCAACATGGAAATAGATTGAGAAAAGAAATTAAAATCTAATTGGGAGACCTAATGTAAAATTAGATCAGATGACAGGAAAATTTAATCTAAGATTTTGCCATTTCCCTTCCATCCCTGAAACAATTAAAAACAAACCAGATGCAAAGTTGACTGGAAAATATCTCAAACAAGGAAAATATTAAGACTTAAGAGAATATGCTAGAATCCAAAGTCAGACACCTGTTCAAAATTCTTCCTAGCTGTTGACTTGTAACTGCATATAAATTTGATCAAACAAATGTACTTGGTGAAAAAATTTAACCATGAGTTACATTTATTCTTTTATTATACGTTTAATTAGCTTAATTAAAGTGTGTGTCTCCTCAGTGAAATGAAGCTCATTATATTAATTGAAGAATAAGAAACTTAAAAGAGGAATAAATAGCTTTTTAGTTTTTGACATTGTTTTTTGTTTGTTTTTGAGACCAATTATGTTCCTAATTGGTATAAAATAAACATTTGCAAAATAAATATTTGTTTAGTTTGGAATTGATTGTTAACAACTCTGAAATGGTGCATTGTTCCATTTAAAGCATGCATATATATATATAATTTGAATCAGTCAGAGCAGATTTACACTTTTATTTTCCTAGTCAGGACAGGTCTGAACTGCTCAGTACTGGTTTGAGTTGGTTTGAATCAGTCAAAAGGGGTTTAACTAGTCAGGATCAGTTTGAATCAGTTTGTCTTTTAATTACCTAATTAAGCAACAGTCCACCTTACATTCTGCATAGGTGTATCTTGTTGGCAGAATTTAAATCCCATGTCTGTATTTTAGATCCAGTACCTATCATTGTTATTATCATCATTATCATCACCCTCATTTTTATTTTTTAATGGTTCATCACTTTACTGTTGAGAAAAATGTATTATTTTTTGCCAATATGAAGTAAAAAGGAATGAACACTGGGACCATGAATTTTTCCATGCCACCCATACAATGGAGCCTGGAATCATCCTAGGAGAACCATAAATGAACTCTTCACAAGCAAAGTGGGAATCTGTTTGTAGTGGGGGTCTCACATCATTGAGTTTTGTGGACTGTTGAACCTTTGTTAATTCAAAAGAAAGCCTTCTTCTGAATGTGTTTACTGAGGAAAATGCAAGTTGTTCTGGAAATACTTCTCTCATGACCCATGTCTAAGAGAACTGTGCCTGGCCACCAAATCTCATGTTTACTCTTAGGAATGAAATATCAGAGTTAGGATTATCTCAGGTGAGGCCTGGAGGTCAGTGGACATCACCGAGGGTGGGGGAGTGCTCTTAGTTCCCCAGTGGTCAGGGGCATCTATCCTCTCTGGAGGATTGTGGATTGCCCAGTGAGGACTGGAAGTCAACGGACAGAGTGGGAGAGGTAGTTGGGAGATTTTTTCTCCACTCACTTGGGAGGCTTTCCTCCTCTCTGGAAGAGTCTAGGTCAGCCCGGGTGAGGCTGGGAAGTCAGCAAACAGTTGAAGGACTGTGTGCTTTGTTCCCCACCTGTCCAGGAGGTGTTACTTGTCTCCAAACGAGTTTGGGCCAGAGCATCCAACAAAAGCAGAAATATTCCAGGCACAAAGGCTAAATTAACCACAACCTGGTAGACTACAACATGCCAACCATAACTAGAGCAGCAGTGGCTCAATATGTAGAGTAGCCCAAAGAGAAAACACAAAAAGGAAGAAAAATACAAACACTCAAGCCCAAAGGTAAACAATTCATCACCAAACGATAAACAATCTCCAGAAACCAACAAAGATAACATTGAAGAAATGCTCTATATGTCAGATAACGAAATCAGACTCAACATGATAAAAGTACTCATTGAGATAAAAGTAGAAAAATATAAAAAAGAATGCACCAAAATGAACAATATTATTGATGAACAGAAGAATGAGATTTTAACACCAAATAAGAAGCTGAAGGAGATAAAGTTTATAAAAGGAGCAATAGAAGAGCTCAAAAATGCAAGGAAAAGTCATGAAAGAAGGTTAGAAGAAATTGAAGAGTGAATCAGCACTGGAGGATACACAAATAGAAAGAATGGAGAGAAAAAAAGAGAGAGAAAATGAAAGTAAGAGGATGGAAGAAAAAAATCAGAGATCTATCTAATACTTAAAGAAAGTAAATGTAAGAGTAGTTGGAATCCCAGAAGAAAAAAAAAAAAAACATAGGAAATGAAAGACTTTTTAATGTCATAATGGAAGAAATTTTCCCAAATTGAAAAAATGAACTGAATATAGACATCCAGGAAGCAAAAAGGACAGCAAACTACTTTAATGAAAGAAAAACTACAGCAAGACATATTGCAAAACTTCCAAGAGACCAATATAAAGAAAAAATAATGAGAATGATTACAGAGAGGAAACAACCTACAAAGAAAAACCCATTAGGCTGATCTCAGATTTCTCTGAAGAGACACTTCAAGCAAGGAGGGAATGGAGCCACATTTCAAAAAATTCCAAGATAAAAGTGCCAGCGAAGAATACTCTACCCTGCAAAGCTGTCCTTTTATGAAGGAAAAATCAGAACCTTCTCAAAGTCTCAAGAAATTTGCTACCACCAAACCCCACTCCAAGAAATTCTGCAAGAAGCCTCATGATCAAAGCCCTCAAAAGAATAAATAGAATGAACCTAACAAGAAACCAAATCAGAACCACAAAATGACCACCTGAAAACCAACACTAGAACCTCAAACATCAATAATCACTCTAAATATTAAGGTTCAAACTCATCAATCAAAAGACACAGAGTTGCAGAATGGATCAAGAAACAGAACCCAACAATCTGCTGCCTCCCAGAAACACATCTAATCCATAAAGACAAGCATCGATTGAAGTAAAAAGAATGGAAAACAATCCTACATGCAAATAGCCCCTCCACCCCCCACAAAGGAAGGGGTAGCCATTATCATAGGAGACAAAGCAGATTTCAAAATTTTAAAAAGTGACAAAGGATAAAGATGACCACTAACTAATGGTTCTGAATTCAACCTACCAAAAGTACACAACAATTATCAACATATATTCACCAAATGAGGGAGCACCAAGATTCATATGACAGCTACTAGCAAAACTGAAAATAAATATTAGCGAAAACATATTCAGTAGGAGACTTTAACACCACACTCTTCCAAAGGACTGATTAACAAAACAGAAACTAAACAAGGACACAAAAGCTTTAAAGGAAGATCTAGATCAAATGAACCTAATAAATATATAGAAGACACAGCACACCCAAGGAAAAGAATACATCTTCTTTTCAAATGCACATGGATCCACCTCTAAAACTGACCACATACTAGGACAAAAGTAAAACTTAAATAAATACACAAAAATTAAAATAATACCAACTTTTTCCCCAGATCATAAAGGGATCAAACTAGATATTAACAATGAAAAGAAAGCAAGAAGAGTGTCCAGTACATGGAGACTGAATAATATGCTACTAAACAAGGAATGGATAATTGAAAAAATTAAAGAAGAAATTAAACCTACTTCAAAACAAATGACAAAGAAGGCACAACGTTACAAAATGTATGGGATTCGACAAAAGCAGTTCTAAAAGTAAGATACACAGCAACACAGGCTCATATCAAAAACCAAGAAACTAACAAAAAAAATAGTAACAAGAGCTAGAGTACCAGCAACAAAAAAAATCCAAAAAACAGCAGAAGACAAGAAATAATAAAAATAAAAGAAGAAATAGATAATCTAGAAGAGCTAGAGTACCAGCAACAAAAAAAATCCAAAAAACAGCAGAAGACAAGAAATAATAAAAATAAAAGAAGAAATAGATAATCTAGAACCCAAAAAGACTCTCCAGAAGATCAACAAAAACCATAAGCTCGTTCTTTGAAACAAATAAATAAAATTGATAAGCCCCTTGGAAAACTCACAAAGAAAAGAAGAGAGAGCACTCAAGCAGGATCAGCAATGAAAGAAGAGAAATTAGAGCAGACAGAGCAGAATTTAAAAGACAATCAGAGATTACTACGAAATCTATATGAAAATAAATACAACAACCTGAATGAGAAGGACAGATTCTTAGAAAGCTACAGTCATCACAAATGAAACAAAGAAGAAATAAAGAACGTAAACCAATCATAAGCAGAAAAATTGAAGCAGTCATCAGAACTCTTTTGAAAAACAAGAGCCCAAAACCATATGATTCACAAACAAATTCTACCAGACATTCAAAGATTAGGTAACACCTGCATTACTAATACTTTTCCGAAATTTTGAGAAAGAAGGAAAACTTCCAAACACATTCTATGAAGCAAGCATCATGCTCAAACCAAAACCAAATAAAGACAGTACCAAAAAGAAACCTATAAACCTATAAACCAATTTCCCTACTGATGCAAAACTCTTAAACAAAATTCTGGAAAATCAAATCCAACAATGCAAAAAAAAAACCAAAACCAAACAAACAAAAAAAAACATTATTCATCATGACCAAGTAGGATTTATCCCAGGGGCACAAGGATGGTTCAGCATCCAGAACTCGTTTAACATAATCCACCACATCAACAAGGAGAAAACCAAAAACCACATGATGAAAAACTAATAGATGCAGAGACAACATTCCACAAAGCCCAAAACCCATTCATTATAAAAGCCCTTGGAAAATTGGGGATGAAAGGGATATACCTCAACATAAAAAGAGCCATGCTACAGCAAACCTACAGCAAAAATCATCTTAAATAGGGAAAAACTAAAATTATTTCAATTAAGATCTGGAACCAGGCAAGGATGCCCACTCTCTCCACTACTTTAACATCAGATTAGAAGTACTAGCTAGGGCAATAAGGCAAGAGAAAGACATAAATGGGATGCAAATAGGAAAAGAAGAAATAAAGCTATTGTTATATACAGATGATATGATTATGTAGAGAACCCCAAAAAAGCCACAGAAAAACTACTTGAAACAATAAACCAGTTCACTAAGGTAGCTGGTTACAAAATCAAAACAGAAGTTAGTAGCTTTCTCTATACCAAAAGTCAAGCAGAAGAAGAAATTAAAAAAAAATCCATTTACCATCACACTAAAACAAATAAAATACCTGGGAATAAACCTAACAAAATACATGAAAAAACTATGCAAAGAAAGCTTTAAAACACTGCTGAAAGAAATAAAAGACATAAGAAAATGGAAAGACATTCCCTGCTAAAGGATTGGAAGAATCACATCATCAAAATGACCATCCTACCAAAAGCAATCTACAGATTCAATGCAATTTCTATAAAAATTCCAATGACATTTATTAATGATAGAACAAAAATTACTGAAATTTATATGAAATAACAAAAGGCCTTAAATATCAAGAAACATCCTGACCACAAAAAGAGAAAATGAGGTATTACTATCCCAGAATTCAAATTATACTACACAGCAATAGTAATTAAAATAGCATGGTACTGATACAAAAACAGACAATCTGACCAATGGAACAGAATTAGTACCCTGAAATAAAACCACACATATTTAGTCATCTACTCTTTGATAAAGGAGTAAAAAACTTACAATGGAACAAAAACAGCCTCTTTAATAGATGGTACTGTGAAAACTGGATAAAGACATGCAAAAAAAATTAACCAAGACACCTCCCTAACACCATGGACAAAAGCCAACTGAAAATGGATAAAAGACTTGGATGTAAGATCTGAAATCACAAAATACATAGAGGAAAACGTGGGCAAAATCTTCCATGAGTTACAATTCAGAAATCCATTTCTTGATATATCTATAGCCAGCAAAAGAATGAAGGAAAACATAAGCAGCTGGGACTACATCAAACTAAAGAGCTTCTATACAGCAAATGAGCAGACAAAACAAAAAGAAACCCAACTGAGTAGGAGAAAATTTGTGCCCTCCACAAAAGTGATGATATTGATAACAAAGATCTATAAGGAACTCAGACAACTTAGCAAAAACAAAGCAAGAAGCCCAACCAAAAAAATGGGAAGAGGAACTAAAAAGACACTTCTCCAAAGAGAAAATACAAATGGCCAACAGGTACATGAAAAACTGCTCAACTTCACTAGCAATCAGAGAAATGCAAACCAAAACCACAATGAGATACCTACACCAGCAAGTATGGCCCATATCAAAAACAACAACAAACAAAACAAAAAACAAAAACAGGGAGCAACAAGTGCTGGCAGGGATGAGGAGAGAAAGGAACACTGTTAAACTGCTGGTGGGGATGTAAACTGGTTCAGCCACTATGGAAGGCAGTGGAGGACCCTCAGACTAATGAAAATGGAACTGCCACTCGATGCAGCAATCGGTCTTTTGGGAATCTACCCAAAAAAGACCTCAATGTAGGTAAAAAGAGACACCTGTACACAGATGGTTTTTAGCAGTACTATTTATAATTTCAAGGACATGGAAGCAACCCAAATGTCCCAAAACAGACAAATGGATGAAAAAGATGTGATATATATACACAATGGAATATTACTCATCAATTAAAAATGACAAATTTGATGATTTTATGATAACATGGATGTACCTAGAATAAATCATATAAGCAGAAACAAGTTAAATAAAAAAGACAGAATCCAAATTGTTTCACTGATAGATGGGACATAGAAAAAAGCAAACAAAAGGCCAGGAGGAAAAGTCAAAACAAGCTAAAAAACAAACTGAAGTTCACAGCATGTGGGATGGGGGCCCATGAAGGAAGGTTTGAGCAGGGAAGGAAGAGCCCTGGGGATTACAAAGATGTGAAATAATTATCTATATAATAAAGTGGTTTTTTTTTCAATGAAGGAAAGCTAAAAAAAAGAGATTAAAAAAAAGAAAATAATTATAATGGTTCTTTTGTCCTTAAATCTGCTAATTCCTTGTCCATGTCCATAGACCTTATAGCCTAACTATTGGTATTTAGTACTCACTTCCCAGTTACCCCACCATGTTTTTCCAGACTAGCTCAGTCTAGTAGTCACTGCTGCTACTGCTCTTACCATATTGTTGAAACCAAGTCAGAGGAAAGCAAGGTTGATGATAAACAACCCCTGATCATTAATCTCACTAAGAGTTAGGGGAGTGCTAATGATCTAGGCATAAATGGTTCTGCTTTCCTTCAGTCCTTCCAGAGGGGATCAAAGAGCAGTGTTTGAAATGGTTGGGGGAAAAATAAAGAAAAAAGGACCATTTTCATAAAAAATACAACATACAAAACAGAATATATTAGTTTTTTCAAATATAATATGGAACAATACCAGAATAAATAATACAATTGAGTGAGAACATTTCCAATACTCGAGTTGTATTTTCAGGTATTTCACCAGGTTGTCAGTTAATAATGAAATTACTTTTCTTCCCAAGACCAGTAGATTAAATTTCTTGAAGGTGAAGGAACGTGTTACAGAGACATAGTTTGAAACACATTGTTAATCTCATACAAAGTAAACTGTCACTGCTCAGTAGATTTGGAGAAACACTTTTTACCTTATTTTCTTGTATTTCAAAATCTCTGACCACATTCTTATTCTTTTATTTATTTATTTATATGTAAATTTCACATCTTTGCAATCCCAGGGATTTCCCCCTCTCCTTCTCTTCCCTCCCCCCTTTCCCTTCTGTCCATTGTTGTGTGCTTCGGTTTGGTGCTCAGCCTGTTTTGACTTTTCCTCATGACTTTTGTTTACTTTTTTTTTCTTCAATATGTCCCATATATTAGTGAGACCATTTGACTTCTGTCTTTCTCTTTTTGACTTGTTTCTGCTAGTATGATTCCTTCTAAGTACATCCATGTTGTCATAAATTCGTCGAATTTGTCATTCTTAATTGATGAGTAGTATTCCATTGTGTATAAATACCACATTTTTTTCAACCAGTCATCTGTTTTGGGACACTTGGGTTGCTTCCATGTCCTTGCAATTATAAATAGTGCTGCGGTAAACATCCGGGCACAGGTGTCCCTTTGTACCCACATTGAGGTCTCTTTTGGGTATATTCCCAAGAGAGCAATTGCTGAGTCAAATGGTAGATCCATTTTCATTAATTTGAGGGTCCTCCACACAGCTTTCCATAGAGGTTGGACCAGTTTACACTCCCACCAGCAGTGTAAGAGTGTTTCTTTCTCTCCACATCCTCTCCAGCACTTGTTGTTGCCTGTTCTTTGAATGTGGGCCATTCTTACTGGTGTAAGGTGGTATCTCATTGTGGTTTTGATTTGCGTTTCCCTTATTGCTAGTGATAATAAGCAATTTTTCATGTGTCTGTTGGCCATTTGTATTTCCTCTTTGGAGAAGTGTCTTTTTAGTTCTCCCCATTTTTTGATTGGGCTTTTTATTTTGCTTTTGTTTAGTTGTGTGAGTTCTTTGTGGATCTTCGTTATCACTATTGTGGAGGGCAAAAATTTTTTCCCATTTGTTTGGGCTTCTTTTAGTTTTTTTTTATTGTTTCTTTTGCTGTACAAAAGCTTTTTAGTTTGATATAAACTGTTTATGTTTTCTTTCATTTTTTTGCCATCTGTAGATGTTTCCAGAAAGGGATTTCTGAATTGTAATTCCTGAAGGGTTTTACCCAAGTTTTCCTATGTATATTATGGTTTCAGGTCTGACCTCTAAGTCTTTTATCCATTTTGAGTTCATTTTTGTACATGGTGTGAGGGAGCTGTCTTGGTCCATTTTCTTGCATATCTTAGTCCAATTTTCCCAGCACCATTTATTGAATAGGCTATCTTTGTTTCAGCATAAGTTTTTCACTCCTTTGTCAAAGATTAGTTGACTGTATATGTGTGGTTTTATTTCAGGGCACTCAATTCTGTTCCATTGGTCTGATTGTCTGTTTTTGTACCAGTACCAAGCTGTTTTAATTATTATGGCTTTGTACTATAGTTTGAAGTTTGGAATTGTAATACCTCCATTCTCTTTTTTTCTGGTCTGACCATGTTCTTTACTATTTGCTAGATCAATAAAAATCATTAGGCATGATAATCTGCGGTGATGAGTAATTACAGTTTAATCTCCCCTAAGACACCTGCTAGGAGGGTTGTTTGTGGTTTATTCTTTCATAAGACATCAAGTTTTAGAAACTTTTGAATTTTGATAACAATAAAATTCATATTTAAATAACTGTATGGCTGGATGTCTAGGTTGACTGCTCTTGCTGACTGTTCATTCATAATTTCTATTGCAAAAATCCTAGTGTTCTCTACTATCAACTTCATGTGAGAAATATTGTGTTTTTATGTTTTTCCCCAAACTACTTTTAAATAGTATTTGTATTCTTATTAAACAATGACAAGTTATTTATTGTTTAAAAGATAAACATAAAATTACTCTAAAAATCAGCAACTTTGTTCTATCAAAGTGTTCAAGTGGCACTAAACTCAAAACCCCACCATAGAAAAAATTAATTAAAGTGAGTCATGAATTTATAAATTGATAATCTTGGTGGGAAGCAATAGATTTTTTTTAATCAGACACGAAAAAACATTACCCACTGGTTCTTGATTAGATTTTTGACTTTTTTTAGTTAACATAAAGATGCTGGAATTGCAAGAAATACTTCCATCAATGAAATTGAACACTGAGGTCATTGTATTAAAGTTTTCTGATCTATCAACTATAATTGCATCATTAAAATAACCAGTCCCCTCACCTTGGATTAAAAGGATCACTTTGTGGTGACATGTTTAAAAAAAACAACTATTTTCCAAGAGAAATAAGACAGTAAGAACTGGATAATTCAGAGGAGTATGCACACTCATTTAATCACTGATTTAATACAATCCCTTAATTAATATGATCTCTCCAAAAAGAGAGTATAACATAAACTGGAACCCCCAATCTATGACTGGCACAATGGAATGGTGAGTAGAACCTGAGTCTTCAATCATCTCCATGTTTCATTTTCTACTTTGATAATTGACTCTTTTAATACCAATAACTTTTATTAATTTTCAAGCATTTGTCATATATTAGCTCATCCTAATCTCCATTTAAAAAGATAAGACATTTAGAAAGTTATTTTATCTATGAAATAGGTACATTTGTTGTTCCACTCTACAAATGAGGAAAATGCGGTATAGAGAGGGTAACAATATTCAGCGTGCAAAGAAACAGGTTTGCCACCTTCGAATTTGGCTCTCAATTCTTGTTATTGACCACTAGCAGGCAGCTTTTCAAAGAGTGCTCTAAAAATATTTGACCCCATGCTTATAATGCACTTAATCCTTTTCTTAACATTTTCCTTGTGTATAATTATATACTCTTCTCAGTATGTGTACCAAGTTGGTGTTCTTGTTAGATTGGGCTGACTTGGCCTGCAAGCACTCTGTGTAGGTAGGAACCATCAGAGGAGCAATTCTGTTTTCAAATATTCCTTCAAGAAGTTATATTTAAATTGACAGTTAAGTCATTATTATACTCCTCTTAGATTTTACATTTTCTAAAGTGCTAAAGAATCCAATCATATTCGTCTTACTAGTTATTCCAAGAACTGTAGATGTTGGCATTTGCAAGATTTTTTTACTTTAGAAATCTTGCCTGCTCTGCCTCCCTTTGCACTCTCTGTCCCTGGCTTTCTTCCACCATTTCGTAGGATTTCACCTTGTTTAGAACATTTTCTGATTCTGTGAAATTTATATAAACAGACTTTCTTATCCTTTGAACTTGCCTTTAAGTAGTTTAATTCTTTTAACAAGACATAACATCAATACATTTGAAGGGGATCAGAATATGCCACTAGCACAAAAATTCTTTTGAGCAGAGGACATTTGAGGACCTGATATCTCTTGTCTGCTTAAAAACAAAGAAGCCTAAAAGAATTCAATTATATAAATACCCTTACTGAGAAGAACCAATGAAGACTGACTCATGGAACCAGAGATGAAAGTTTCCATACCACATCTAAACATATCTTGTTACAAATTATCATATCTCTTATTTATTTAAGAGCTCATTAACTAAAAAACATCATTTTTCTTCATAAATACCCTTTCTTTCCCTATAAAGATGAAATATAAGCTGCAAATAAGCTTTTGAGTCACATTTTTATAAATGCCTAATCCTATGTGACTGAATTTTGTCTTATCTCTTGTTAATCTGTCTTTTATCAGTTTAACTCACAGGCTCCCAAGAACAGAATGTGAATAGGTAGAGAAAAATTTTCCTCAAAATGCCCATGTTTTCCCTCCTAGTTGCAAGCAGACCCCAGGAAGCAGATGCAGAAAAAACAAGCAAACAAAGGAATAAATTTAAACTGTCAACAGAATTGAAGCATAGAGCAAAAGATGGGGAGTAGAGTAAAATTGGGGAAGGGGGAGGTCACAAGAGATAAAGATGGTTCATGGGTGACAAGGTGATGGGAGAACCTTGGGGTAGACAATGATGTTTTATGTGTGTGTGTGCAATTCATTTTAAAAAAAAAAAGCCCCATGTTGAGGTGTTAATAACTGAAATTTAACAATTAAACTTAGCAGAAATTATTTCTAGAGAAAAAAAATGACAGGAAGATTTATATTCTTAGATTTTTCCTCATTATTTATTTTGTTAAACATCTATCATGTTTTACAACTAGATTTAAGACTATGTTCAGTGAAGAGGCTACAAATGCAAAGGTATATCTCAGTTCCTGATCTACTTTTACTGTCTACCTTAATCAGCCTGTAAACCTTGAAAACTATTTTGTACAATATTGTGGGGGTGTGGGTGCAGGTTGAGAGATATGTTCCAGATAAAAGGAAAACCTTATACCTGTCTCACCCCCTCCAGAATACTAGAGGGTGGTTAACTGCAGGTATCTCACCTGTGACACAGCTTCCTAACCTCTTTGGAATGTCCCAAGAGACAATTGGCCTATTAATATTGACTGTTACTCCCACAGGTAAATTTCCCTGTTATCACTCATACCTTTGCTGTATGTCACATATGATTGGAAATCAGGTTACTACTTCCTCATTAACTCATTTTGATCATTTCTCTGCGGGTATAGAAGGGGCTTCATACCTTCAATAAAGATGGATCTGGGCATTGTTCCCAGGATGCCCATTCTGTGGGCTAGCCTCACAGATCACTACCAATCTTTTCATCTCATTTCTTTTTCTTTCCCACACAAGATTCCTAATGTAATGTGACCTTCTTTTTTTAGTAATAATAGCTCAACTCAGTGTAGGAACCCTTTATACAAAAGAAGCTAAACATATGTTCTCAGTAAGAAATTTGGAGCTGGAACTGAGAGGGACAGTGATTCTCATTTTCTCTGGGTAGAGGTGAAATGTGTATACTTGGAAGCTTGGGGGAAGATACTTTTAATCTACCATATGGACCAGAGAAGTAGGCATAATAAATCTTGCAGTGTGAGCTAGGAAGAGGGAAATAGAAATAAATACAATCCCTTTTAAGGATAAGCAAAATGGGGAAAAGATTGGGGAACTTCTGATCTCCCAATTCTAGTCCTTCTCTAGCCCATGTGACACTGTGCTAAATTGTTACTTTCTTCATCAACCAGTCCTAGTCAGTTTCTTACATTTTCAGAAAAAAGTAATTCTAAATGATAGCAACATTGTTATTGTTTCTAATTATGTTAGTGGCAGTATTGTGTTATATGTATAAAATTACTGAGAATAGTCTTCGTTTGGCAATGGACTGTTAAGAATAGTATCTTAACAGAATCTTAAAGGAATGAACCACTCTTTATAATTGCACATGTCATGTTAAGACAGTGAGGAAGATGTTTTATAAACTGAATGACCTTCTAGCAACTCCCTCAGATTCCATAGATTATAATTGTGTTAGGGCAATAACATCGATGTCATACCTGGGTAATAATCAGTCATATGACTTTCACATTGCACTTTCAGCTCTTTCTATCATAATGAAAATACAAGTTAATCTTTGAACATCCTTGCCTTAAATGTCAACAGAGGTCAGTCATCATGCCTCTGGTTACCTTAGTGACTATGTAGGAATAGACATGTTGTCACCCTGTCTCTATTTTGATTGTCAGCCCCTGTAGGTACCGGCAGGTGTTGCTGTGATAGGGCCCAGAGTGATTAAATCTCTTCTCCCTGGAGCAGTAAAGACAAACATATTTCAGGGAATGGTATCCTCAGATTAGCTGATGTTGTCAGGGCTGAGAACAAATTAGAATTTGTGTTTGCTGAAAAAGTCAATTAATTGGATCTTGTCCTACATGTTTGATATAACTTGTCAGATATTCATACTTTAATGTCAACAGAAAAAAAAAACTGGTTGTGTGGTTTTTAACACAATTTTTCCATTTCAAAAAGGTAAACTTTTTCTTTTTATGCAAGGATTATAAGCTTTACCCATATTTCTTGGGTGAGGCAGAAAATTAAGATATTAGGTACATAAAGTAAATGATAACTAAACACATACTTCATGCCTACTGTTGTGGCATAGTCTAGTGTTCAATGGACTGGGCAGCCCATGATAAAGTAAAGAAATGATACTCTGTGCCTTTTTGAATTTACATTTTAGTGAAAGAAGGCATGCTATATAAATGTCACAAAATTTTATGTGTACATCAGTATGTGAACATTTAGCTTCATTTTACTTTTGAACTACATAGAATAATGTTCTCATGAACATTTATATGTCTATATTTTTGCAGACATATATTTTAATGTACCTTCCATTTATGTGTATATATTAATGTATACACAAATATATATATATATATACATATATGCACATTATATATGTATGTATATTTTGTAGAAGTAAAATTGTTGACATGTATGGTATCTCTATGTTTAGTATTTTGGAAAATTGTCAAACTGTTTTCCAAAGTGACTGCATCATTTTACATCCCCAAAAGCAGTATGTGAATTATCAAATTTCTCCAAATACTTCTCAGCATTTGCTATAGTCTCTTTTACTGTAGTTAAATGAACCACCTGTCAGTTTATTGCAGCCAATCAAAATCAGTGGTTTTGATTGAATTGCTCTATTCCTAGCACTGTTGAACAGTCTATCACATGTTTTTTGATCATTTATTTTTTTGGAAAAGTACATTCAAATGCTTATGCATTTTTAAATTCAGTTACAGTTATTTCCTATGAATTGTATGAATTCTTTATATTTTCTGGATACAAGTTTTATCAGATAAAGTATATTCAATTTTTTCCCATTCCTGAGCTGTCTCTTTCACTTATTTTATATATTTCACTTTTATGTATCATTTGTAACAAAAAGCTTAAACTTTTAATCAGCTCAATATGTCTAATTTTCTTTCATTATTTGTATTTTTGGTTTTATATCTAAGATACCATTAATAACATAAGGAAATGAATATTTATACCCATGACTTTTCTCCAGTACTATTATCTATTACATATATATGAATGATCCATTTTGAACAAAGTTTTATATATAGTGTAGGGTAAAGGTCAAATGCTATTCTTTTGCAAGCATATATCAAATTGCTTCAGTTCCATTGTCAAAAAAAAAACAACTCTTCTTTCCCTAGTGAGTTGTCTTGACATTTTTGTTAAATTTAAGTAAACATAAATGATTATATAATAGCATTTGAATCTGTTTTAAGATCTTTATTTCTATATCTGTGCTAATACCACTCTGTTTTGATTATTGTACCTTTGTAGTAAGTTGGTCATTATGAAGTGTGAGTCTTCTAAATCCCAGTTGGTCATGGTGTGAAGTCTTCTTGTGTTTCTGTTACTCTGCTAATAGTTTAAGAAATTTTATGCTTAGTAGGGGATGTTGCTTTGTAATTTGCATTTCTTGCAATATATTTATGGCATGCTCAAAGCTATACTCTTTAAAGAATGATCAAAAAGAAAGCCTTAAGATATCACCTCTAAACTACCCACAAGTCCAACAATAAGTAATATAAATATGACTGATTGACTTAAGTGCAACTTTTGACTGATGTGATTTTGCAGACCCAGAAACAATTTCTAGATATTAGGAAAACAAATACAAACAGAAAACCAAGGGAGAAAGCATCTTGGCAAGGACATCTGAGCTGCCTACTATACAGATAATAGGGCCTATAGAAGTAATGTTCCAGACTTCTAGGGGTGATATAACTTTAAATTTTAGGTCTGGCTTCCTAAGAATTATCCATGTACTCTGAATACTTCATTATTTATTCATTCTTTGTCAATGATTGAATTTAAGCTGCTTCCACCAGTGAGATTTTCATTTTGTATTTATGTGTCTGTGTGTGAACTGGAAAATTATTTAAATATTTCTCTGATGGCTCTTGAGTGGATGTGACCTAGTTCATGTGCACACCTTTTTTGACCCCATACTCAACAGTTATCCCAGGAAGATCATCTAAGCTGTCTCCTTCTTTGCTCTCTGTCAAACTTATGTTTGCTCTTCAATTTTGTTCACATTGTTAAATTATCAGATTCCTTTTGGTCTCCAAACAGCTCTCCATAGTTCTCTGTGATGTCCTTAGACATTGAATCCTCCACTCTCTATTTCAACTTAAGTTAGTAAGTAGAGCTCTTTGTCTTTGTAGCCTGATTACTTCTATAGAAAAATCCCTGGACTACTAACCAAAGCTGAGGATAAGAACTTGATTTCTCAATGTCTTACACTTATAAGCGAATACTCCAGGTAGAGGCATTATCTCCTATTCCTCTTGGCTTGCCTTCATGACATGGAACTTCTCTCATTCTAATAAGCTGGGTGGCTCAGTATAACCCCATATTCTTGCTGTGCTGTGATTAGGTAGAACTCTACCAGAAAGAAGGGGAGAGGTATAGTGAAACCTCTTGGCCTTTTCTATATGGAATGGAACTCTGTAACATAAGATTTGAGTAAGTTGATGAACTATGTCTTTCCCTCCTGGGGTAGAACTTTAGTTAACAGATGGAACCCCCATATTTTTGGTTGTATACATGCAGAGTGGGCTTCCATAATATAGAGCTGGTAGAGAGTATAGATGGGAAAGAAAGCAGGTTGTGGTTTAAATGCCATAGATTTTCACTGTCATTATATGAGAATAGGAAGATTTTCCTGAATGAATATTTCTTTTTTTAATATACTCTTAATACAGTATCTAGACACAAGTAAGATGAAGACTAAAAATGGACCTCTGGATTTTATTGTTCAAAATATATAATTGATTTGGACCAGAGTTTAATAGGCAGAAAATAAAGAAATGTGCATGCAAGAGGAGGTACAGAAAAAATTAGGAAGAAGGGAATTGGGATAGTGAATATTAAAAACTAGTTTGAATTTTGTTTCTAAGGGGAAGCAAAAATGGGTGAATGCTGGAGAGAGAGACCATTACATTAAGGAGGGATTATTTAACATACAGTATTATAGCTTGCTTTCCAATGAAAGAGAATGATGAGTGACCCACAGAACACTCAGTCATAGGATTTTATTTAATTTATATATGAGAGAAGCTGGAAAATATGCATGAAAGAAGGATTAAAATATGGGGGAAGCAGTTAAACAAGATTATATGTAGATGGTATAATTATTTCCTATGATGAGCACATTCATTTCCTAAGGCTGCCACAAGAAAGTTATATAAGCTACAACAAAGTTAAACAAAAATGTATTCTTGCATGATTAAAATGAAAATTAAGGCATTGTCAGAGCCTCTAAAGGAGATCAATTCTTGCCACAGTCCGTTTTGGAAGTCTTAGGTATTCTTTGGTTTGCCACACTTCAGTCTCTACCTAGGTTATCACTTAGCATTCCTCTTTGATGCTTCTGTCTCATGAGAATTTAGTCTTTATATATGTATTTTTAAGGACACCTGTCATATTGAAGAATAGCTCACTCAGTAGGCCTTTTGTTAACTTCACTGTGTTTACAACGAAATTTGCACATAGAGAAAGAAGAGAAGGAAGTATATTTTCCCAATAAAACAACCCCAATCTCCCATCCCTTGTGGACCAGTGCCCAGCCAAATAGGATCAGTCCAAAGTAGGGCTACTTAAGCCTGATAGCTTGCCACAAGTCTAAGAACCTTCTGGCAGGGAATAGTAGAAAGGGGGAAAGAGGGACCAGGCATGTCTGGGTCAAGGAGCAAAATCAAAAGGTATATTTAGATAAGGCCACACTGTCACCCTCCCAAAGGGTATCTCACCTATATGTATATTTCAGCTGTCTCTACATGTCTCTTCTCCACATATTTCCTACCCATTAGTACCAAGGTAAAAGTCAGGCTGCAGACTTTCTTCCCCAGGGCCATCAACCTTCTGTATTACCTGGCCATTCAATTCTATCCCTCTTCAGCTGGAGATAGGGAACATGCAACTCCTCCATTTATGGAGATGACTACAATACAACTTCTTTCAGGGGTGGCACATAATTCCACTTATATCAAAAAGCTACTCACATTGTAATTTAATGTGGCTAATGTGGATAATTAGTAAAGAAAGTTGTCATTCTAGGAGCAAAGAAGACTGAGAAATTGGTCAGCCTGAATAGATTAGAAAGTAAAGGAGAAGTGTATTTAAAGCAGAGATTGGGTATTTTTCTGTAGGGAATTGATGTCCAAAAGGTAGTACACAGGCAAGAGACTATGGAAGCATAGCCTCTGAAAACTAAAGGAAGTTTAGTGTATCTTAAAGTACTTAGGGATGTAGAAGACAGAATAGGATGTGTGTTTTAGAAATACAAATCTATCTATATACTACTGTTAGATCAAAAGTAGTGAACCCAGGAAAGAGGCCATTAATATGTTTTTTTTTAATGTGTATGTGTGGGAAGATTGGAGAAATAGATAAAGGGAAACAGGCTTGGTTTGGAAGTCAAAGAAATAAATCATCCTCTTTGATCTCTTGGTGTTGGCTGAATAGAACAAAATGAACGTGAAACAGGATTCTCATTTCTAATTATTTCCTAACAATGTCTTTACTTTTACTTCTAAAGGGCTAGTTAGGTAACAACTTTTTATATTTATTTTTCTATCCAAAGTAAGAGTTTTAAATGACTTGCTTCTAAACTAACTTCTTACTAATATTGCTAGACAATCTCTGGAGAAATAAAATTTTCATCAAACGTTTCTCATTATAGAAAACTAATTAGAGTTTTAATTAGTATATAAATGGTTTTCAAAATAATCATCTTTATAATACAAAATAATTCATTTTTTCAATTAAATTTTGTGTTTGGCAAAATATTGAATTGATTAGATTTTTGAACAACTTGGATACTATGGCTGGGCCCTAATTTTCCTTTCCTCATGGGAGAAGGGGAAGAAGAAAGAAAGTGGATAACAGAGTTTGTTCTCATTTGTATATTTTGTGTGACCTTTTGACCTTATCTAATCTCTCTTCTAATTAATTCATTAGTTCTTTCACTCATTTATTGCTTATTGTGTTCATGAAGAAATAAATGATCTTAGTATGAGGGGAGGTAAATAAAAGAATTGTTATTCGGTTCCAGAGACTACAAATAAAATCCAACAGTATTTTAATGAAAATCTGATGTGGGTCTTCATTTTTATATTCCTTTAATATGATTTTTATATCAGAGTCATAAAAATCTCTGAATGATTTGGAAATTGTTCCCTCTACTTCTACAAAATTTTGTTTTGAAACTTTTGTATGATGTATTTTGTAAAAGTTTGAACCACATAGAAATGATCTTTTATTTTTTAAAGGAAGATTTGAATAAACTGATGATTCAGCAGTTTAATCAGTATTGATGTTTACACTATATACTTTATCTTTTTTCTAGATTATTGTTGTCTTGAACATATTTTTAATGCTTCTAATATATTGGCATTAAATTACTCAAAAAATTCTACTTTTTTTAATCTCTACCATATGTATAGTCATCTCCTATATTTCCATCCTCTTTTTTCTTACTTTCTCTCATTAAAGTTTTTATATTTTTATTAGTCTATTTTATTCTTTGTTTTAACTTTTTTGACAATTACTGTGTCTTAAAAATTTTTACTTTTTGAGGTAGTTGTTCCACTTTATTTTTTACTGTCTTTGGTTTTATCTTACTAAATTTATTTTACAAGCATATAAAATGATAGATTTTTTTTTTATGGTGCGGCCCACTAGTTTTCAAATTCAATGTTTGGTTATCATTTGGTTTTAAGTGTCTTTTTAATTCCCCTTATGATATGTTGAGCCATATGTGCATTTAATAGATTTATCTATAACATACAAAGAAACAAAGAGCAATGCTTTAACTATTATGGCTTTTAGTAAAACTTAAAATCTGGTGTAGTTAAGCCTCCATTCTTTCTCTCTTTTTTTGGGGGGGGGCAGGAGGCTTTTTGATATTCGAGGTCTTTTGTTATTCCATATGAATTTCTGTAATTTGTTCTATTTCTTTAAAGAATGTCATTGGAATTTTTATAGGGATTGCATTGAATCTGTCAATTGCTTTTGGATGAATGGCCTTTTTGGTGATGTTAATTCTTCCTATCCATGAGCAGGGAATGTTTTTCCATTTCTTTATGTCATCATTTATCTAGCAGCATTTTAAAGTTTTCTTTGTATAGTTCTTTCATGTGTTTTGTTAGGTTTATTCCCAGGTATTTAATTGTTTTTGGTGCGATGGTAACTGGGGTGTTTTTTTGTTTGTTTGTTTTTGTTTTTGTTTTTGTTTTGTTTTGTTTTTTTCTGCTGCTGCTTGGCATTTTGTGTATAGGAAGCCTACTGACTTCCATGTGTTGATTTTGTAACTGGCTACCTTGCTGAACTGATTTATTGTTTCAAGAAGTTTTTCTGTAGATTTTTTGAATTCTCTATATAAAGAATCATATCATCTGCATATAGTGATAGCTTCTGTTCCTCTTTTCCTATTTGTATCCCTTTTATGTCTTTCTCTTGCCTTATTGACCTGGCTAGAACTTCCAGAACAATGTTAAAAAGCAGTGGAGAGAGTGGACATCCTTGCCTGGTTCCAGATCTTAATTGAAATGATTTTAGTTTTTCCCCATTTAGGATGATGTGCACTCTAGGTTTGTTATAGGTGGAGAGAAAGGAATTCTCTTATAATTCTGGTGGGAATGTAAACTGGCCCAACCACTATGGAAAGCAGTGTGGAGAACTCTCAGACTAATGACAATGGAACTACCATTTGACCCAGCAATTGCTCTTCTGGGAATCCACCAAAAGGAGACCTCAATGTGAATACAAAGGGACACCTGTGCTCAGATGTTTATTGCAGCACTATTTATAATTGCAAGGACATGGAAACAACTCAAATTTCCCAAGACAGATGAACAGATGAAAAAGATATGGTATATATACACAATGGAATACTACTCATCAATTAGAAATGACAAATTTGATGATTTTATGGTAACATGGATGTACCTAGAAGAAATTATATTAGCAGAAACAAGTCAGAAAGAAAAAGACAGAAAGCAAATGGTTTGGACAACCAAACAAAAGTACACAATGGGAAGGGGATCAACGGGAACTGCCAGGGAGGGGAGGTGGTGATGATCCCTGGGATTACAATGATGTGAAATACATATATAAATAAATTATTTATATAATAAAAAAAGAAACAGAATCATGTAGTTTACAAACATAGTAATTAGAGATTCTTATAAATTTACATTGAGTATTATAAGCAATACAAATCCTCTGAAAATTATTCCTTTATATTTTCTTCCTTATGCTCTTAGTTATAGAGCATGACAATGATAAAGAAACTGAGGAGCTCATCATACTCCTTGCCATGCAGTATAATTCCCAGTAGTTAATCATAGTCAACTATAATGATTTATTTTTCTCTGTGGAAAGAATCAGCTGATGTGTCTGAACAAGATTGCTAGCTATAATAATGACACAATTCCAGCTACTAATCTATGAAAAAAATATTTTATTATTATTTATTAGTATTATTATCTTTGAGTAGAACAATCACTAAAACACATAATAAGAATTCATCATTACTTTTACATTTACAATCTATTTTATAAAGAGTGAAAACAATTCAGGAGAATGTAATATTCAAAAGATGTGTTCTTTATCTGGCTATTAACTGAGTATCCAAAATGATGTTTGGCTAATTAAATAGCATTCTAGTGACTGATTAAATCTAATTTCCAAAGTTAGGGTCTTTGTGTTCAAATAATTTATATCTCACATAACATAAGAATCAAATAGTGTAAAATGTCTAATCAGCTGATTAAATATTTAGTCAGTCAGTCAATGTCTTTTAGACAATTTTAGATAATCATTTTGATGGAAATGCCCATAAATTCATTGACATTTTGATTCATTGGACTACTCCATTGAATAATATGTACCTTAAACACCTACTTGGAGTTTAAAATGGTCCCAGGAAATGACTTTGCAAAGAGATAAAGTGCACATGAGAAAAAGAAGAAAAGAAAACAACACTAAATTTACATATTTTGAAAAAATAAACATGCTATAAAATTAGCAAAATATTCATTTCACATTTCATTTTTTTCAGTGGTCTCTAAATCAAAAAATAATTAAAAACCACCATGCATTAAAAAATACTAGAGATACAACTATACTCAGAAGTTGGTCATAAATGAAAAAAAATAAAGTAACAAAGTAATAAAATGAAAAATGATAACCTAATGGAATGATTGGTGCATTATACAAAAGAAAGAATACTTATGGTAACATGGTAGAAGACAAATATCTGGTCTTTTTAGGCCAGAGAAGGTTGTAAACATGTAAGCAAAAAGTCAGGGAGAATTCAAAGGAACATGAGTATTTCAGGAATCAGAAGAAAATAATGCACTAAGGACGAGGAAAAGAATATCATGATTGAAAAACTTCATCAGTATAAATAACTGAAGATGACGGGAAAAGTGACTAAGAGATGAGGCTGACACACTAGTATATGTAAGTAGAAAGCATATGAATGCATTTATGATCTGTAGTAAAAAGTTGAATTGTACTATTATGGCAATCGGGTTTATATGCAATTGTGATGATTCATCTTTTGAAAAAGAAACACATTCTCTTTTATAGATAAAAAAGGATTGGGTAGAAGTAATATTAGAAACTTGTTCCACTAATCTAAAAAGGTTATTGAGCATTGAATTATGGGATGTAGAGATCTGAATCAAAGTTTACTGAGTAAAACCAAAAGACCTGGGAAACCTTAAACACGAAATGTTAGGAAGAATGAAAATTGATGATGACATTTGAGGTGATGTCTTCTACCATTTAATGGATAATGGTATATTTTACTAAGCTAAGATAATGCTAGAAGAGGTTTGGGTAGATGGGATAGCTATTTTTGAGCCTGAGTTTAGAGGTGCCTTTGAGATACCTAATTGGAAATCAAGAGATAAGGTTGAAAACTGGGTTGATAATACAAATTGTCAAATCTAAGACAAATCTAAGACAGCTAAATGTAATACCAGGGTTATCTACCTTTTATTTTCTTCTTATTGCTAGTTAGTATGAATGTGAACAGAAACAGATTTTTAGCTAGCCTATATATAGTGTTATATATATATATGTTAAATATATGTAACCTAATTATATAATCTATTTTTTTATGTCTAAGATATGGATGGGAAACATAAGATCTCTGAGATAAATGCACTACCAAGGTGATCTTGTGTTTGGAAGGATAAACTTTTTTTCTCCCTCTAGTCTTTTATTTAAGTTGTTTTTTTTTTTTTAACTTGAATATCTAAATCAGATCAGGTGAGATAGTTGCAGATTGAAATTCATAAAATTGAAGTAAATGCATGGAATGAGCAGTGAAATGTTTGGAAAAGAGACCATTCTTGAAATTGTATTTAAGAAAAAGGATTATACGCAGAAAGGGAAAAGGAAGGAAAATGAAAAGTAATGAGAGTCAGAAAACAGTAAATATTTCTATAGCATTGAGTTAGTGAGGTTAGTATGTCTTTAGGTAGAATTGTGAACCAAATTTTTAAAAAACTGATAACTCATTTAATTGCTTTAAGTGGGAAAGTTCAGGATGTAGGATACAAAAGGTTGGAAAAAAGATGAATGGATGGAGAGAAAAATAACAGAAACAAATACACTATCATACTTTAGGGATTTTTAGGGAAGTTTCCAAATGAATTGGATTTCAGAAAACATTGTTTTAGAAATAATAGCTAGCAGCTTTAAAAACTATGGATGATTGCTAGTAGAGTGAATTTGCAAGAGGCAAAATGTTGAGGAAATCATGCTTAAGTGTTAGACACTAAAGAATAATGAGGAGAAATGAGAAAGTAACCTATGCTATAAAGACATGCACACATTTTACCCCTTGCAAACAGGTGAGGATCAAAGAACATGAGACAGAACCACAATTATAGTGTAGTAGATGGTCTGTCTCTGTAATGGAGTTTCATTCAGCTGCAGGGGGGAAAAAAAGAAACAAAAATTACTGAGTAAGATACAGAAAAACATAAAATTAATTTGTAAAAGAGAAGGAAATGAGGAAGAAGGAAAGAAAATGAAAGACAAAGGCAACCAGAAGAAGTTGACAGGAAATGACACAGGGAACATAGATATAATTTTCATTACCTGTGATAAGATGTTAACTCATGTGTGCTGAATCTGAGGAGCTGTATCATCAGTTACTGTGTAGAAAATTCTATTGACAGTTGCTTTATTTTCCAAGTCCAATAATGAAGTACAAAAGCCTTCAAAGCCTGGAAATGTCTCTGTGCTTCCTCAGGAATCACTTTGATTGGCAAATAACTGTAACTGCATCATTACCATTTAATGTCTCGGGCAGTTCCAATGGTACCTGGAAGATAATAAAGAGTTGTCAGTATTATTCATACCTTTTAATTGCTCCTATTCACATTTCTTTTGTTATCCTGTGGGCAAAATTGTAACACTTGGCTAGTCATATAGTGGATAAAGGAGACATAATAGTCCAGACTAAAATACTCTCATAAGTACCCATTACTTTGGATAGCTATGAGCAACAATATAGCTTTGCAATAAAACCTATTTACTGGTAAAAATTAAAATTGCTTTTAACAGCTTTATTACATGCAAACAATTAAAATAATTATATCAAGTTGTAGCTGCTGTTCTGGTATGTCAGGCTAAGAAATGAAGTTAAAGGGAACTAAAAGACAAAAGGAAAAAGTGTAAAATCCCAAGAATAAATGAAAAACCTGGTGGAATCAAGGAATCTAGCTAGCATTGCTGTCTTTCCTCCAAAGTCACTTACTGTTCATATAGTTGTAGGAATGTTCTAATAACATTTCCATTTTATAAGAAAAATAAATATATTCTATACTATTTATAAGGCTTCATGGAAAATTTTGCACCATTAGTTTTTGTGAGGAATAAGAAAATTTCTTTTAACAGAATCCCTAAACAATCTCTTCACTTGAATTTACAATATGAGTCACATATATCCTTGGTATGATAAGAAAACTGAAAATTGCACTATTCCAACATTTTTACTCACCACAAATTTTTATGTTTTAATTTCATGAAAACAATTGTGTATACTTAGAATTCAGCAAGAAATTCTAAATGACTTCTCTTAGTCATTCACACAGGATTGTGTGAATTTCTGTAAAACCACATGAATTCCATTCAGCCCATGCTTCATTGTTTCAGCATAGTTATGGACATATTTATATGTCCATATTTATGGACACGGATGGTTGAATAACCTGAGAAACAAGAATAACCTCAGAAAATAAAACTGAATGAAAATCAAATGTTTTACTCAAGCTAGTAATAGGTAGCTGTCCCTGTAGTCCATGTTCATTTATTTATTCATCACATATATACCAATCATCTGTTATATGCTAGCATTTATTATTCTTGTAGACTGAGTAAAGGAATGGGCACAACCTCTTACCATGAGAAGTACATAATAAGTAGTGATAAAATGGACAAGAAAGGAGTTATTGCAATATTGTTAATCTTTAAAGAAGGATGTGAACAATATAGACAGTATTTCATTTAGCATATCAGAATAAGGTAATTTTTCTTTCCAACTCTGTAACTTAAAGCCATGTTTATCACTATAAAGATTAATAACAATATGAATTTGAAGGGTTGTTTGGAAAATTAAAATAACCATCATTTATTGTGTCTGCTAAACTTTAGAATCCATGTGCAACACAGAAAATATTTTACTGAGATGTGAAATACAGACTGGGTCATAGAAATAACTCAGACACTGGTGTCCAATTAACTGGGTTTGAATCTTGCTTCTGTCACTTACTAGTTTTGTGACCTCAGGTAAAGCATTTCCTATATATATATATATATATATATATATATATATATAGTAAATAATAATCATACATTTATCACAGAGTTATTGTTGAGCTTAAATTATTTGATATATGTGTAATTCCTGACTCTTTGAAAGCACTCCATCAACATCAACTCTGATTAACTCACAGAAAGATTATAATGGAAGAAATGTTCTTCTCCAATCAATTTTTTTTAAAAAAAGAAAAGGAAAGGAAAGAAAGAACACAAAGAAATGTTCTTCCTGTAGGGCTCAGAGTGAGAGAACTTTATCTAATGAGTAGACTAAAAGCAAAAATTCAAATGCAAGTTTATCTGACTCTAAAGATATGATAATCCTGGGTTTTTCCCCTGTCTATTTTATCTAACCCTCTAACCTCATTTAATTTACACATCCAGGCTCAGTGTTGGCTCCATTTCACTTGGCTTTGAAAATCATTTATTTTTTAATGTTCAGTATTATGCTAGTATATGGGGTCTCCCTTCTGGTGAACAGATTTCTTTAATTCCAATTTATATGAGTTTATTATTTCTTTTCTTTATGAATTGAACTTTATGACTTGTTCCAGGAATCATTCCCAATTAAAATTATAATAATCTTTCCTATATTGTCTTCCCCAAAAGTGACCTTTTATTAAAAATTACCCTTAAATTATTTGGACAAGAGTTTTGCATATACCTTTAGGAAAGATAGAATTTATCCATCTCCATATAATAATTGATATTCAACTAATTAAAATAAAAGAACACTTAAAAAAAAGTTCTCTTGCATATCCACAATAGTTTTTCATTAAACACTGTGATGTTTCTGATTCTTATTGTGATGTATTTCTACTTAGAAATCACTTGACTGATTATTGTTTTGTTTGAAAATACATCATTTTAACTGATTATCTCCGTTATTAACATTTAAGTAAATTATGTAATGATAAAGACTACATTATCTTTATGCTATCATAAAGTCTGAGATTCATTGGTACTTATTTTATGGCTAGATATATGACCAACTCTTTATTTATTTATCTATTATTCTTGAGATTCTTGAGACAATCTGAATCTATTGATCATTAGCAATCATTTTGAAAAGTTTCTCAGGCATTAGATCTTCAACTATTCTTTATCATTTTCCTTCATCTGGACATATATTTAATTTTCTCCTTATATACTCCTTGCCACTTTCTTGCCTGTATTTTCCATCTCTTTTATACTCAATGTTGAATTCTGGATAATGTATTTAATTTTATATTCTTACTTCAAGGGTTTAATAGGATGTCAAGTGATTCTATTATGTTTTAAATTTCTCTTATTATATATTTAAATTTTCTAAATAATTTTATAAAAAATTCTTTATAGGGCCCGACTCCGTCCGGGTCTCAGCAGCACCCAGGGTCCCACGGGCCTCTGTGCCTGCGCACCCCGCAGCCACGCCACCATGGCGTGGTCGTCGCTGTCCGTGCGCACCGGTCCCTCGCGCTTCCTCCAGGTCAGGCGGGCTGGGGCTGGGGCTCAGTCCAGAGGAGGCCGGCCGGGGGGCAGATGCCGCGCGGCCCCCAGGGGGTCACGCACCTGGCGGCCATTACAGCGGCCGCCCCGTCCTGGGCGCACCGGTTGGGCCCCACCTACAGGAGGGGGCGGGGCGAGACTGGGCCGAGCCCAACTCCATCCGGGTCTCCGCGGAGCCCAGGGTTCGCGCGGGCCTCTGTTCCCCCGCTCCCCGCGGCCACGCCACCATGGCGGGAGGGTCGGGCGCTTTGCCCGCCACAGTCTCCCCTGGGTTTACCCTCAACACAAGAGCTCTAATCAGGAGTGATACCTTAAGACAATATCCAACCATAGAAACCAAATGAGTGAGATACTGGTGGAAAGTCCCTTAACATTTGCCACCTGGGCAGGACTCAAGGGTAACAAGGCGAGCACCACACGCAGTGAACTGGGAGAACCAATAAAATATGACGCCTACAAAGTCACCGAGAAGATTTGAGCAAAAACTTGGCACAGAAAACATGTCAATAAGGGCACTGCACACCCTCTCTGTTTAGAGGGAAGATACCACGGAAAGCCGGGCAGCGTGGCTCGT
>PVHY01012071.1:0-45732 GCA_004024945.1 Uropsilus gracilis
CCCCCCGTGCCTCAGAACAGGAGCATATTTAGAAATGAGTCCTGGCAAACATAATTAGTTAAGGTGGGGTTAGACTGGAGAACCATTGGTCCCTGGCAGCTCTTCTGCCCGCCTGTGACTATGCAGGTGTCTCTCCTTCCCTTTCTCATTTTCCTAATAAACCTGCCTTTTTGTAACCAGGGACAAAAAGGCAAGGCTAGAGCCAAAGGCTGTAACAAGTGGAATCCTCTGTAGGGGGGTCCAGGTGAGGAGAAACAGCACCAGATGAGATATGCCTGGGGCTAAGAAAGAATCCCTTGCAGTGGAGACTCTGATAGGATATAAGAAACTGCAGAAGCAGCACCCAGAAGTCAGGCAGTCTCGGAAACAGTCATGCCAGCCTTTACCACACAAGTTTTCCAGCCTGCTGTTATTGGCTTCCAAAGGACAAGTGAAGAAGCTTCCAGCAGTTGACCTTGAGGTGAGAAGTTTTGCATGTTTTGTTTTGCTTCTGCTGCATCCCTGAGAGGAAAGTAAGGGCCTAGAGCTGGGCATATCAGAGCTATGTGAATGTGGGCTGTTCGTTGGGCCTGTTGGTTGCAACTGTTGTTCTCAGTGTTGCCTATCTGATTATTTCTGTTGTTGTCTTGGGTGTATCTTGGCTGCTCTAGTGAGCATCTTCTGTTGTTGTTGTTGTTATTGCCTGTTGCATTCCCAGCCTGCTGTCTCTGGCTGCCAGGTGCTCCCGGTCTTCGGTGGTAGGAATATGACATTTTGGAAACATAGTCTTTTGTTTGGGATACTTGTTCCATGTCTTCAGTGGCAGGAGTCTGCCATCTTGGATACCTTTTGTTTAATACTTCAATACACTGAACAATAGTTAGGGTGAGATAACTGACCATTAGTGGCCTCAGTGACTCTATTGTCCCTTGTTTGTTAAATAAATCCCATTATTGTTGTTCCCTGAATCTTAGTGGTCTTGCAGTTGTGCACATGGGAGAAGAATCCAGACAGTAAACTATTCGGGCACAGTCTTTGGCCAGTTTTAGTGGCCCTTATTGCCTGGTATAAAATGTAAAAAGAGAAAGTCCCTAAACCATTATGATTGGTGTTCCCATAAAAAATGAGAAATATGAAGATAAAGGGGAATGTGCCACGTGAAAATGAAGGTGGAGACTATAGAGATGCTTTTACAGTCTAAGGAATCATCACCAGCAAACTACCAGAAACTAAGAAAGAGGCACAGAACAGAGTCTTCCTGCTCCTCAAAAGAAACCTCCTCAAAAGAAATCAAAACTTGCTGACACCTTGATCTCTGATACCTGCAGACTGTGAGAGAAATCTGTTGTGTAAGCCCTTGTTTCTCTGTGGCATGCCTTCAAAGCCCAAAGCACTTTACTTTGATATCCTTAAATATGGTATCATCAGATACCATATATATATATATACACACACACACACACACACACACATCTATACTATCTATATATAGAGATATATACACATACATCTACACATATCTATCTATCTATAGATATATCTTATATCTAATACATAAATATGATGGATCATTTGTACAGGGGTAACCAGGAATTTTTTCAAGTTAGTTTATCTATAATAAATTAATGGCACTGATTTTCTGTGCATCTCCACAACTTTGGCAGACAGCTTAAAAAGTGTTTTGAACAATAATACTGTTTCTAAGGGGAAATGTATCATCGCCTAAGGTAACTATCTTGAAATATATACAAATCTTTGTTTCATAAATCAATGAATTTGTTTTATAGTTTCATCTTTAGAGCAATACTCTACACATCTGGTTTACATTTTGGACTTCCATTCTAGGTCAAGATTGTCTAGTAAAATCTTCCATTATGATACAGATGTGTTAGATCTGTGTTGTTCAACACAGAAGCTGCTAGTCCAAACAGTTGCTGCCACTTGGCATGTGGCGAGTGCAACTTTGAAGTTGCACTGAAGAACAGAAGAACAGAAAATTGTATTTAATTTCATTTTAATTTAAAAAAGCATATGTAACTATCAGTGTATTACATGATATAGTTTATATTTTTATTTGAAAATAAGATTCTTCTACTAACAAAGTTTGAAAATCATCATTAAAAATGAAGGCACAAGAAAACCTTTGCTAACAAAGGAATAACAGATGTTGTTGACAAATCCTTTCAGAAAATATAAATGTGCACGTTTCTGAGTATGTGACAATTGGTTTGAATACCAGTGAGCATTTAATTTCATTAAATCAGTTAGCTAATACTAACAGCACATATCATTAGCCAGCAGGGGGAAGTGAAGAGTAGATAACAAGATTTTCTCTAGAGAGTAAGACTGTTCCCCTACATGAATTTTAGTGGAAGGAGAGGCTCTAAAACACATATTCTGCCCAGAAACTGCAAACCTTCTCCTCCTGAATTTCCAGTTAGCCTCATACTCTGCACGCCTGTTTTGAAAGGATACCTAGGAGGAGGCATCGAAATTGGTCGTAGACAGTACAAATTAAAATGCAATTAATTCTAGAATCTAGCTTTGCCAATTTTCTTTGTTAACATGTGACTAGTATTCAGGGTTTAATAGGAAATATTTTTAGCTATTCCGTTTCTCCACATTATCAGAGAAAAAATCGAAGAGCCTTTCTATTTTGACAGAAAAGGAAAATTTCTTGGGCATGTTGTTGGTTCTTTACTTAAAGGTCATTGTAAGAAAACTTGTATTTATAATAGGTTAGCCACATATGGTCTTACCTCTTGGTAAAGGTCACTGAGATCTTCCTGGTGGGCCTGTTTGGAACATCCTGGAAATTCCCTAACACAGCAGGAATCTGGAGGCCAGTCCATCTCTGTCATTTCCAACCAGTCAGTGAAATATACCACTCCACAACACTTAAACTGCAAAAGAAAGATAGGTTAGACTCAGAAACTGAAAAAATATTTTCTTAACCAATAAGACTAAATATTAGGCTTTGAAAATGTTTATACTGAGCACTAAACGCATTTCTGTCATCAACTAAGGATATGTGTACATTCATATAGACGACAGAAATGTGGTCAAGAATTCCACTCTCCACTACGAGACAGTTCTGAACAATAATACCCATAACACAAGAAAACAGATCACATATGAGCAAGCCCCGCTCCCCTAACCCACAGCAACAGAGCTGATAGACACAGTCAAATCGAAAGTCGAATTCTTACATTTATTATTAAACCTCAAGCCCCTAAAGGGTAGTTGATCAATCTATGTGTAGGTCGCTTACTTTAATTATTTATCAAAGTCAAATATTAAAGTTTCTGTAACCTCTGCAGACAGATTTGTTCATCAAATCTGTTTTAGATTCCCCAACACAGAGATAACCAGGTTTGGATTCATTAATCAGCAAATTTCAACACTTTTTTTGAGATATATATATATATATATATATATATATATATATATTTGGACCAATAAATTTATATTAAATGATTACGTTTCTAAAAATAAAGGATCCCATTCTTTTTACATAATGTCAGAAAAATGATGTGCCTTTAGCTTAAATTAAGTCCGATTAAGAAAAATTTTATTGCTTTGGTCTCATTTCACCAAAGGTTGACAAAAATTTTCTCTGGCCCAGGTTTACAACCCTTGCTTAAAAAATATATATATATATGCATTACATTCAAAATAATTCACTATGATGGACAATTTTCTACCCTTGGATAGAGGAGGATTACTCTTCACAGAGTCAAAAACAAGGATTACAAGCAGTAACTAAGATGAATGTGGCCAAAAGTAACTGGCTCTATAAATTATGTAGTCCAACAGATCCATCTGTGTCCAGGATTAACACTGGATCATAAAATATCACAATCTACCATTTCAAAACTAAAACCTACCATTCCAACTAAAATCAACTTTGAACAAATCTCAGCTTCCCATGCAAATGTAACACAGGAAATACTAGCAGAGATTTTCCATTTTTCCTTTGCCTACACATCTAATTTCTAAAAAAAAGAGAATAAAATCATCTTTAGAGTATTATAAGTGATGAATTACTAAACACTATGAATAGCACTAAAGTTTTCCAAGAAATACTTTTTAAATCATTTTAGCATTTTCCTTTTATAAACTGTTCTAAAAAACAGGTATATACCATAAGTGTAATAGATTAAATCAAATATAAGTTGATATCATGTATTTTATATGTCATTGAATATTCATAAAAAATATATGCAATAAAGAGACTTCACTTTCTAAAAATCATAAACTACCTCACTTCCAAGTCAATCTTTGTAAATCCTTGCACTCAGAGAAACCTACTTCTCTCATTTCCTAACAATGTGTGTTTTTCTATGTTGATGACAGAAGGACACTTCTTGGAACACATAAACCCATCCACAATAGAACAGCCCATTTATCTGACCTTGTCAGGAAAGGAGGTGTTCCATATAAATAACTTCCAAAACATTTAAGCATCTCATATTCAGTGCCAAACATTTTTTTTTATGTCACTGAGATTGATTTTTTCTTTTCACATAGCAGTTTTCCCTTTTCAACAGAAGATACTGAATTGGTACTGAAACTTCCCTGAAAATTCCTTGAAGCAAGTCCATTATGCCACACATAATTGCAATCTACAATCTTTGTAATTTTATTTTCTCCTTTAAAAAATCGTATTGTGAGATAGCATTACTCTTGGTAACTTTGTGTCAAATTCTAGAAAACATCACTACCATTTTCCATATGAGGAAGCCGAGACTTAGCTAAGCCAAATAAATTGCCAAAATTGCAGACAGTGTGTAGCACTGTCTTACATCAAAGCCTATTTTCCAATCATTATGTTAAAATAAATAAACTTTCAATAGTCAGATTGACTATTTTCCCCATTAGGGAAACTTTTAAAAAAATTATTATTGCACTATTTTGATATAAACATTATGTTAGTTTCAGGTATACGATGTAATGATTTGCTATTTACATGAATAGCAAAATGGTCATCACAATAAAGCCATCACCCACCACCATGTAGTCTCAGAATATTATCTTGTATGAGAACATTTAAGATCTACTCTCATAGCAACTTTCAAGTGTTATATAGTCTTCACTGTCATCCCTATGTACACTGCATTCCTATGAACATCTTTATTTTATAACTAAAGTGGTAACTTTTGACTTCCTTCCTCCACTTTTTCCCATGCTCCCCCCATCTCCCACACTCCTTCCCCTTCATTGTTCCAAACTCCTGCTTCTGACAACCAATGACTGCTCTTTATGAATTTATTTTTGTTTGTATTTTCTTTTAAAGTTTCTATATATGAGTGAGATCACAATGTGTCTTTTGTGTGTGTGTGTGTGTGTGTGTGTGTGTGTGACTTATTTCTTTAACATAATGCCCTCAAGATCCAGGCACTTTAAAGACAATTTAGACATGCCACTAGGACTTAAGGAAAAATCCACTAAATATAGATACATGCATTTAAAAAGCCCTGAATGAGCAGTCAAGGAAACTGTGGTCCAACCTGGCTTGTTTTTCAGATCTGTAATTTATTTTGGAAGAGAGGTGGTACAGGCTGAATTGTGTCATTCTCACATTCATGCTGAAGTTCAAACCTCCAGAATTTGATAGGACCTTAAGAAACATAATGAAATTAAAAGATAATCATTGAGGGAGACCCTAATCTCATATGACAGATATCCTCAGAAGAAAAAATTTAAACATAGCCACATCAAGTAAAGATGACCCTAAGACAGCCATTGACAAACTTAGGATAAGGATGTCAGGAGAAATCAATCCTACACACCTTGATCTTAGACTTGCAGCTTCGAAAATGTGAGATGATCCATTTCTATTGTTCTGTGGTACTTTGCTATGACTACAGCCCTAACAGATTAATCCAAGAGGTGTTAAGAAACACTTGTAAGGTACCCAGAGAATTTTACCACTTCCTTCGTGCCAAATATTTGTAGGAAATGGAGGAGGGAACTTAACCATGCAACAAATCTAAAAATACATAAAATATGTAAAAATACCCATGCTGTCACTTACAGTGTTTCTACATTGTCTACTTAGGTGAGGTCTCTCTTCATATCATTAAAAAACAACTGACTTTGTTTTTAATAGGCTAAATTATCATGGTCTGCACCACATTCCAGGGGGAAAAAAGGTGGTGAGGGGGGAGCTTTGGGCAATTTCTACCCTGGATGGTAGCTTAATACAGCTTATTATAAATTCCCTATGCTTCACTTGTTTTCCCTTCATGTTGTTTTAGTACAAATGAACAGTAAACAAACCAAGTCAGGAAGCATTTAAATAAACAGGAAATCTGTATTACAATGATAATTTTCACCATCTCAACAACTGGAACACAGAGAGTTCCTAGGAGATTATCCTAGACTTGAACCTCTGCCCATATTGAAGATAGAATAATTGAGTAGAGGACAGGATCTGTACTGTAGGACAATGATTTACAAATGCTGTGTGGTATAGCTCTAAATGAAATTAAAGGAAAATAGTTCATTGGGGTATGTCAGTTCAATCACAAGGATACTGCTTGGGAGAAGAACTTGATTTGAAGCAAGATTGATTGTTAATTTCAAGTCCCCAGATACTGAATATCTAGCTATAGTCCCCATCTGAGAATGACTGGGTGCAGTGCTATGTGGAGTTAAGTTAAAAAAAAAAAAAAGGCAGGAACACCAATACTTTGTAACACTACTATTAATAACTACAAGTTAAGTGATATCAAATTTATCATCCCATTTAACTTTTCAACAACTTAAAGAGATAGGTGCTTTTATTAGCTCCATTTTATAGGTGAAGGGATTGAAACTTAGGAAAATAAATTCTAGAAGCTCACACATGAGCAGTAGAGCCAGATTTTGAACCAAGGTCTTTCTGATTAGAAAGCTCATGCTTTTAATCAGACATTGAATCCTAATTCTCAAATTAGAAACATGATTTGAAAATTATACAGATAATGCTGAAAGTCATGAAAATTTTCCTATTTAAATAGAATTTAGATATTTATCAAGTAGCTCTCATAATAACCTCACATTAGTTTAGCAAAATGACTTTTCAGAAATTCTAAAATATAACTGAACCTTGTAAATTGAAGGGGAAAGGCTTAAGGTTTACATGGGAAAGAAAGCAGGGCATGGGGTTACTTACTTAAGTTATTTCTCAATAAAGAATGATACCCATGGTAACTAAATCATAGACTTCACTTTTCAGTACAGAGGAAATGACCAAAGCCAAAGTTTTGAATGTTTGTTTTGAAAGTGTGCCATTTACTCCATACCTTCTACCTTAGAAATGATAGCAATTACCTCTCTCTGAAAAAAATTCCAAGCATGAGTAAGCCACCGGTATCTAGGTAAACCATAATTTGTCATTCTGGCTTTCAGGGTGACCATGTCTGACCACTGCACTGGAACCTGAAGATTTAAAAAAAAAAAAATCACAACTATAAGCCATGAAGACACATACATATGTTCACATATTCTCAAACACAATCACTTAGACTCACATACCTATTCAGACATACTTGAAATATATTGCAACTACACAAACTATTTTTGATTTACATTTGTGGTCAAAATTAAGCTTGGGTTCCTAAATATTTATTTTCCACAAAATGAGGAGTTACTTCAAATTAAGCAAAAGTAATGTGAAGTCACTTAATGCCAATATCAAACTCAAGAAAATACAAGTAAACTATTCTACAGTTACACCCAAAATGCTTTTCATAATGAAAGCTCCCTGAAGAGAAATGCCCTTTGATTTGATTTCATAATGTGAAATTTTCTGAAGTGACTAAAGATTAAGGTACTAAATTAAGAACAGAAAGAGTTCAGGTCAAAGCCAGCCTCATTCTGTAAAAATTTTCCAGAAATTGGAATTTTCAAGCATACTAGACTTCTAGAAAGAACAGTTTTCAAATTAATACATTTTTGTGCTTCAGCGCTAAGGTCACTTAGCACCATGTGCCATAATAAAATGTTTAATCATGACAGAAGTTAAGGAATACAACACAAAATTTGACCAGACAGCTAGTCAGCATATCATGCAGTTTTGTCTACAGTGCCACAAGAGAAACAGAGGCATATATATATATATATATATATCTTAGACTCAACACAAGGGTAGCATTAAAGTAACATTTGGGAAACTGGACAAACATCCAAATCTGCTATTTAGAGTGACGTGGGACTTAAGTCTAGCAACCTTGATTCTTAAGACATGGCATACAGATCAAGAAGGAAAAAAGAGAAAAGAAAGAGGTGAGTAAAAGGAAAACCAACAGAACTCAAGATGAGATGTTTTTAAATCCTACGTTGAAAAAATACTAATACTGAGAAAAGTAATGTAAAAAATCCTCTCCACATAATTGTGTATCCCCCTTTAAAGATTTTTTAAATAAACTTAGAAATGCAAATTATATACACAAATAGTCCAGCATTAAATTTCACTTCCCAAATAATGGGCTGATTTGGTATGCTTTGCATTCATAGAGTTTTGACACAGTTCAAGAAACCAACCAGAGTTCAAGTTATTCACTATAAATTATTATTTCATATCCTTTTGTGCATAAAATAAATGGAAGTCAAATAAATGGCCTCAAAATTTATAATCTGAAACAATATTATTGTCAGATTTCTTTCAAAAGAAGGAATAAAGGGGCAAATATGTATGTATAAACAACAGAAATAGTGGAGAAATGATGAATGTCAAATCTCTTGATTTGGTTATTACAAGTCTTATTTTTAATTTCATTTTCCAGAACGAATATGTTGTTTCTCCCTTGTGACCACAATTGATCTGAGACTAAATGTGGCAAGAAACAGAGGAAATCATTGAGGTTCTGGCACAAAATATTGTAATCTGGCCATAAAGGAAAAGTACACAGTTACTGGCTTGTTGCATGGAACAGCTAAGGGCACAAAGCCCATTCTATGCAAAGGCTGGGTTCTGCAAAATTTGGCAGCTAATAAACTTTAATGACACTCTTCATTCACACCACTATTAGTGCAAAAGGAATTTTTAAAATTCTGACAAACTTCTTTTCTAATGGACTACTTTCCACAGTTTACTTTTAAAAACCCTTGCCCTATCCTCGTGACTTAATGGGGAAGATTTACACAAGCAACAGCGACATTTACCCTCAACTGAACAGCAATTTGCACTCATTTACTGCACTACTGGTATACTAAGGAGATATTAAAGACCATCCCTTCAAGGAAAAGCAAAAAAGCTTTTAAAGTAAAAATTTACTTCAAGTTTCTGAGAATTATACCAGAATCACAGCATTTACTTTTCAGTACCTTAAATTAATTCATTTCAAATGTGGTCATGTCAGGAGAGTCTGACATGAACGAGATACAAAGCATTCAAATAATCTATGGAAAGTAGATTCATGTCTAAAAGCTTTTTAATGACCAAAAGAACATAATAAAAAACTAAAGTAAATGGGTCAAGAATTAGTTATATAATTTACTATCTAATGTTTGAATGTCAAGAAGATTCATGAATTTTTTGAAAATAAACAATATTAAAAGACCTCTCAATGAATAAGACACTAAAACAAAGTCCCTGAAACCAGTCACTTTTGAATCCCACTAACTATACAAATTTTCTAGGATTGTGTAAAAATTATTCTCATAGGCAGCAAGAGAATTCCTACATTAGTGGGGGGTGCAGTTTTGAAGAAAGTTCTTAATTTGATAATAAACTAGCTAAATTCTCTCTTGACTTTGCCATGTTTAGTAGAGAAAAAAAAATTATAAACTCTTTCTTATTGAAAATTGCAATACATTGCAAACCGGAGCATTTCCAGAGTTGTTCAGATATGCCGCAGTGCAAAGCATCGTTTACATGTAAATTGGAGTGCAGAGTACCTACTGGTCTGTAATTACCACTTAGTATTCAAAACACCGTCACAGTACAGTAGCAGATTCACCACAGAATCTTTACTAACTGCATGAGTATCAGAAACGGCTTTGATTTTATTAGAGAGCAGCCCAAATAAGTCTCTGAAACAGATACAAAACAACCTCCCTCTCTTCTTCAGAAATCTTAAATTTTAAAATGTTGAAGATTTGCCTGAGGAACTGGCTGCAAAGGCCAATGCCCAGCTTCCACCCCTTCCTCCTCTGCTTTCCCTCTATTCTGATTTAGCAGATCTGGCTTGGAGCCATATAATGTGCAGTTTAAAGAAACACCCGAGGTAACCTCCTACTATAGACAATCCAAGAACTACATGCTGAAAAACATCATCTTATTTCAACTGAATTACTTTACAGAAAGGTCTGGCCAGCCTCTTTGAAAATAGCCAGTCAGCACCGACATGCAAAGGTGCTATGACTTCAATGATGATCAACATACCAACATTCACCAATGATGTGAACAGACATTAAATAATAATATGCAGTGCAAGCAAAGCTGTTGTGCAAGTTTTAAACGAAACAAACTGGTAGCATCTTAACTACAAAATTCTTAACTTCATTCTAACATAGTGTTTGGGTATGAGGGAAAACTCCCCCACCCATGGGGTAGATGTATGAACAAATTAATATCAGACAGATTAGTAGGAATGAAAGCCAAATTTTAATAATATACATATGGAGAATTACAGGATTGTAAATTCTAAGGTGGAATGGGACAAACTGGGGTTTATTTCCTGTGCAAATGACCCTGTGGTGTCAAGAAGAGAGAAGGGGAGAATTCATAAAGCAAGGAAGGAATGATTTAACTTTACTCTCATGGTGAAAAGGTGAGTTTCTCAGAGAGAGAAGACATATTCATGGATAAACCCACACGTGGATGATATCTCCTTCAACAATCTTCCAGGTCATAAAAAGGGCAACAGTGGTTGTTTCTTCCACTAGGGAGAGGGTAAAAGAACTAAGACAAAGCTTCTCCTCAGTCTCTAGGGTTATCACTGCTCTTGACTCAAAATAATCTGCATTCTTTAAGTGATGGTAATAGCTACTTTCCAAGGTCCACTGGGTCTCAACTGACCTTAGTTCCACATACAAGGTGACACTTATGTAGAAAAGCCTACTCTGGACATATTAAGAAAGCCCATCTGACCCTTTGGGGAATCCAATCCCACAATAGCTATAAAAGTTGTTCTAGCAGTTTCAACTGTTAAAATGAAGGAGAAAAATGCTGAAGGGCTGTTTTCATAGACCTAAATCTCAAACTCTGAGAATGTTTCTAGGCTGAGAAAAACATAGCAACTCTTTAAATACACATCTTAAAGTGGAAGATCAGTTTGCAACATAGAGACATGCACACTTCCTTGTCACCAGCATGCAACCACATTCAGTACTTTACAAGATTTTCATATAGACTCTCAAAATTATGTAAATTTGGTTGTAAATGCAAATCTTTCCTACTATATACTCAGAAGTTGGTAAAATTGTTTTGGAATATGTATTATTTTTAGCCTATACATCCATGTTTAAGCAATCTGTGGAATTAAAGATACTGGATGAAATATTGCAAATTATGATTTGGAACTATATTTGAGACACAGAAGAGAATATGGTATCTTTCAGAAGTATTGGGAAAACTTGTTAGTTATCCTTTCCAATTAATAGCCATGCATCCAATTACTCCAAAATGTCTAATTCAAAATACTGAACTAAATATTATTTCTTTCAGTCTGTGATAATATTCCATTTTGAACTCACCATAATTTCCTGCTCATATGTCCAAACACCACATGCCAGTTCTACACAGAAAATGACAAGTAAACTTCCAAAATACTGTAGAAGAACAAAACAGGAATGCCATTAGTATACAATCAAAGTCAAAATGGTCATCAGAAATGAACTAGTTATTATTCATTGTTATTTAGCTAATGGACAACAAAACAGAGGCACATATTCATGACACTTCCTTGGGAGAAGATGAGGAAATTTTCAGCAGTTTAACAATGCCTGCATCCAACATTCAATAGTTACCTGTGTGGAACATCATTTATTAGTCACCTCCTGGGATGAATCTTTTTAAAATGCCAGTACTTTCATTAGGTTAAATAAGAATTTGTATGTTTGCCATCATATCCTGATAAACTATAATCAAATTCTCTAAGAAACCAAACCTAATTTCTCTCAAAATAGATGGAATGAGGTCAAATATTCAGTGTTCTGCCTATAAGTAGATTTTAACTCTTTGTTCTAGGCAAGGGGCCTCCTATCCTTTCTTAGAAAAGCAAAATAGAGAGCAATATTTCAACTGCTGATGACACTTTAAAGTGTATAGCAAGTTCTTATTATGTAGAAAGCACTTGAGATATGTAAAAGAATACCAGGAATTCTGATAAGGCATGCATAGGCAAATAAATAATATAAAGTTGAACACCATGTCAAAACAGAAATGAAGATAAAAATTCTAAAGATTCCCATGAAATAGAGAGCTATGCAGGGTTCTGAAATGAGGGCGAATGCAACAAAAAGGGAGAGTATCAAGCAAATAAAAACAACGAACAAGGAAGCAGCTGGAAAGTTAATTAACGGATCAGCAGAAAGGGAACAATCAAACTTGCTGGAGTGGGATGGTCAGAAAAAGGAATGATAAGAAATCAAATCTGAAAGGTAAAGTGAAGTCAAATTATGGGGAACTTTGATATGATAATGAATTCTCAACCTATCATGAAGACTCTATGTTGGCATTTTTTGAAGATTCTAAAAGGGGAAAAGACATGAAAAACATATTAAGTAACTAGCTCAGGGTTCTATATGGTTTGGAAGGGAAAGGTTGAAGAGGCTCCTGGTTAAGAAGAAGTAAAGAGAAGATGTGAGATGTGCTTGCAAACTGGCAGGAAAGAATAGCTTAAAGAAGTATAATAAAAGAAAAATTAGGAAGACATTTGATTGACTGAATTTACTAACCATGTGAGAAAGACATATTTCACCAAAATAAAGAAGGGTAACTCATTTAGGGGGAAGATTAAAACAAAACATTTTCTTTTATTGGATCAACACAGAAATGTTTATCCAACTATTGGAAATATAAATTTGGAACATACCCAGTTTTATCCAACAGAGAAATTGAAATTTTTTATTATGATTAGAAGCAAAATATAGTAACATTTGGAGAGTGCATCACTTACCAATTACTTTCATAATTAATTCACTCAAAAGCGGTGAGAAGTGTATAGGGTTACCTCATTTTACAAATGAGAAAATTAAGATCAAACACAAGCCATGCGACCAGCTCAAGAATGTACAGAGGAAATTTTGGAGGGTTAGACCATTGCAGCTGTGTTCTTTTCACTGTGTCTTGTTACTTCCCTAGTGTGAAATCATTTCACAGAAGTAGGACAGTGAGGAAGAATGGCCTCTCTGAGAGTTCTAATCACTAACTGTAGCAGAAGTGAAACACCAGTGGTCTCTATAAAAGGGGGGAAGTTCCAGGTTCTCTGTCCTACCTAGTGAGGAGCAGAAGTGAGCAGCTAGGGGAAAATTACAGGACACTTGGAGAGACAGAGGAGGAAAATACATGGAGAAGAGAGATTTGTTTCTCATCTTTGGACTTGCACCCAGGACCTGGGGGACTTGGAAAAGACATGTAGAGGACACTTGAAAGAGACAAGTGGGTCAAACACTCATGGGGAGGCTAACAATGGTAAACTTTATCTTGATTTATACTTTAATTGTGCTCCATTTCTCCCAGGCTTGCCTGGCATCTTTTTTTCCTTTCTCTGGATCCCTGACAGAAGGTACCTTAGATTTGTGGCAAGCTTTTCAGGTCAACCCTGTTTGGTTAGGCATTTATCCAGGTAGAATGGGTAACTTTGGATGATGTCTCATTGGGAAACTATTATCTTCTCTCCCCACTTATTCTATTAGTCTGTTCACACTCTTTTTTCTTTATGCCGGTGAATGACCAGACCCCCTCAGAGCATGTAAATTTGGGTGTCTCAGTCTGTACATTAACAGTCTTATAAATCTTCCATTTCAGGTATGGTGAAGTGTCAGGGTGGGGGTACTGACTAGTGATGGTTATTGATTATTCCCCTTCACTGGAAAGAAAACTCCATTAAAAGGTGAAAACATTACTGTGCTCCAAATATATTTCTTACATTAAAGAATAAATGAAAACAGAGCAGAGTAATGATAGTGAGTGATTGGGAGCTGCTTTAGATTAGTGATCAGGAAAGATCTCCTTACAAAGGAGATGAATTAGTAAGGACCAGAGGAAGGCAACACTGTGGGAAAAAACACCCTAGAAGAGTAAATATAAAATGCAAAGCCAACTTTCAGGATGAATTGGTGAGTGTTATCTGGAGCACAGAAAGGGAGTGCAAGAGGACCGAAGTTCAGGTTTAGTGACATGGATAGGAACAAAGAACCAGATTTTCATGGGTCATTGAAAGACTTTAGACTTTAAGTGTAATGGAAATTCATGCGCAGGTGACATAATTTAACAGACATGAAGATTCTAGTTGTTTGGTTAAAAAATGATCTAAGAAAGTAAGGGTGTGGTCAAGGTAACTCAAAAAAAAGACTGCTGGACTAGGGTAGCACTGGGGAAAGTGGATTTGTGTAGAATTGTAGCCATCCAGGCTTGTTCATAACCATTGCGAAAAGAGGGAAGAGCAAATTAGAAGATATAGAAAATCAGCTGATTTTCTATTAGGTTTATGATATAGTCCTTATGCTGTAAAAATATAAATTACCACTATTAGTTTCAATTTGTTTCTTTCATATAAAAATTAATATGCATTTGTATAATCTTTTAGACAATAATGTGACTTAAAAGTAACTAGTCCAAAAGAAAAAGGATTTTCTTAAGTGGAGCACCTTTTACAAGTGCTTTGTAACATAAATAACATAAATATTTTTTCAACATAATTTTTTCAACATAAATAATACTAAAACTCAACTTCAACATATTCAGATCTAATTTCCAAGCACTGCCTTACTTCAAAGATTTTAGCCTTGTAATGAAGGTTGAAAGAAATTTTGTGAATGTAGTACTCTAAGTCAGTTTTATACCAAATTCCCTTCAATTTACTTACATCTGTTTACTCTAAAAATTCTAGACATGAGGTATTTTATATTTTCTTCTTACATTATCAAAAGACCAGAGGTTCAGTAATTTTATACTAGGTCAAAATTCTTCTCTGTGATAAGACCCTAGGAGAGAGTAAGACTTCAGAGAAAAATTACATTGTGAGATTCTTCAGCTCTCAGATTCATAACCTAAACTCTTTTCAAAGTCTGTTTATAATAAAAACTGAAGCAGCCCTAAAAAGACAAGATATCGCTAAAGATAAAACATGGACACAGACAAGAATTATGTGTGTTGCTGGAAATACCCTATTCTCTTTCTGCCTTACCCATTGTGCTCACTGGACTGCCAGAGTGTCAGTTCTGGCTGGCAGGGATCTTGTTCTTACGTACTACCATCCACAGGTAGTACCCTGACTTTGCCTTAGGGAAAACCATGCAGATTCCTGGATTGACATTTTTATCCTTTTAGATCCCATTTGAGTCATCTTTTTTGCCTCCTGGAGTCACTGGCCAGTTTGAGAGGTCTGTGCTGAACCAGCAGAGAGGTGCTGAGTGCAGGGCCTTGCTTATCAGCATTTCACTTTTCTCCACCCCCCTAAATATCAGGATTTCCCAGTCTGCTGGAAATCCCAATATCAGGATTTCTGGCCTTAGAGATGTCCACTTTCAACTGGTTGACCGCCTTACCCAGAAGTCACAGTGCTCCCTTAACTGCCTGATCATCAGTTCTGGTTGGTTGGGATCTTGTTCTTAAACACTATATTCTCCCCAGCACATAAGCAATATCTGTCACACAGCAAGTACTCAATAAATGGTGATGATAATAATGATCAGTTTACCAAGTAAAAAGAACAATTTCCAGTTTCCTTGAGCTGATTCTGAGTTGGACCCTGAGTCTCTGGTTAATATCTGACTCTCCCTGACTTCTGCTTACATATTTCTGTTATAAATATTGCCTCCTGTTCCGGCTTCCTTGTGGTCTATACTATGATAATCCAGCGTGTCTTTAACTAGATACACTTTCCCCATCAGTCCTAAGCTACTTACAAGCAAGTACTTTAAACAAATGAAGGAGGGGAAAGCATGTGTTTGTTTACACAAAGAAATTAAAATGAAATTATCTGTATCATAAACTATTTGCTTTAAAAATTGTGGAATACAGAGTTTCTTAAAATAGCTAAGGTCCTTTACTATAATTACAATAAAACTCATGCTCTATGAATAAGTAAACATATGTTCATGGAAAAAACTGCCTTAAGTAAGGCAAACTGATAATAGGACACACCCCCAAAAGAAGCAATGAAAGTGATTTTTTTTTAAACCAAGCATTTCAAACTGAGAATAATTACTTTTCAGTTCAAAAATGAGTTTTCTCACTGGGCTAGATAATAGGTTAACAAAATGCTATATGTAAAATTGCTTTTTTTTAAAAAATTTATGTTATTTTACATGATTGTCTATCACCCCAGGGTTCTCCCATCACCTTATCACTCATGCACCACCATCTCAATTTTTGTACCCAACCCATGCCCGATCTCCCCCACCCCCTTGCAGAAAGAATCATACTAGCAAAAGTAAACCAGAAAGAAAAAGAGAAATTCTAGATGGTCTTTACTTATATGAGGGATATAGGGAAAACAAACAAATGGACAAGAAAAAATTTTCATTTTTTTTTCTAACTATACAAATGAAAGAACATGGACTTTGAAATAGAATAAATGGGGTTTCAGATTCAGCCTCTTTATTTACAAGTCAGGTGACCTTGGACAGACCATCAAGCCTCAATTGTGTCATTTGTAAAATGAGACTGTTAAAGTTACCTTACTGGTGCTGTGGTCAAGATTACATCACAGGTAAAGTGCTCCTTCAAGGATAGCGACACCTATTTTTCAAAACATTTTTATTAGAAAACTAAAGCAGGAAGGGTGTGGAAGGTGGAAAAATCAAGGTTTTAAAAAGTCATGAAATCAATATGTCTGTTATCTTAAACTAATTAGGGTTGGCCACAGAATGGCAAAATGGCATAGGTTATGTCCTATGGCATAGGAAGTGTTTGAGGAGGAAGGAAAAGGCATGAAATCTCACTTTCCTATTAAGTCCTGGGTGAATTGTGGGTCAAGGCATCCCCCAAACAAAAGCTGTTCATTCCCCCCTGTTAATTTCATCACTTTTGCTGTGAACAGAAAAAAAAAAACAGAAAGTTCTCAAAGTGGTTCTTTCACAAAATAAAAATTTATTTATAAAAATTATCTAGCTTCCTAATCCCTGGCCTCAGGATTTTCCTGTTTAGAAGAAAAATGGATTAAACATAAGCACTTTTCCCTTCTCCCTCTTAAAATGTCACCAAAACAATAGTAAGGGATATTTTAAAAGATATAAATCCAAAGGTGAAAGAAAACAACACCAAGTATATTTTAAAGGTGCAAAGAAGATACAAAAGTAGCAAAACCCTCAATGTCCTCCCAAAAGCAGAGTGCTTAACCAGCAATGGGGAAGACTGGGATCAACTTGATTCACATTACAGAGCCCAGTTGCAGTGAGATGACTGTCTACCTTCACCAATATGAGGTTGGGAGGGTTATCCAGTGAGACAGGAAAAAAAATGAGTCTCAAGACTGGGGTCACTAAGGACATTAAAAGGAAAGTATAGCACTAAGAACAGAAGATGTGCTCCCTAAAATGAGAAATTAAGCAGAGAAAGACAATGACTTGGGTTCCAGGAAGCAAGGGATCTAAAATAAGAGGGAGGCAAAGGAAATCCCACAATGGTGGTAAGGATATCCCACTATGGTAACAGCTTCAGCAGGCCTAGACTACAGCAGAACTAGAACATTCTAAGAGCTATTGTTGAAAATAATTATCACCAGAAAGTCCAAAACATTTGAATAAATGAAAATAAAATGTATGATCAGGAAGTTTAGCATTTGTATTACATATAAATGCATAGAAACCAGTTATTAATTCCAAGAAATAAAAAGGATTATTCTAGAAAGAAAAAGTAAGCCCAGAACTTTACCTGACCCAGCTGTGAAAAGCACTTACAAAGTCATGATTACACAAACAACGATGTAATCAAAATTATATGTCCATACTGAGATTTGACAAGAAATATGCTTGGAAGGTGGAGGGCATATGAGCAAGAGAAGTTGCTAGTTCTTTGTCCACAGAAGTCAAAGAACTGTACTTGGAATTAAAAGCCAAGACAATGTAAAAGCTACATAATGGGTTATTTAGAGATTTGGAAGTAAATTCCAAGGGAATCCATCAAAATTGGAAATGGCTGCTTCTGCTGGCGAGGATGTGGAGAGAAGAGGACACTCTTACACTGCTGGTAAGAAAGTACACTGGTTCAACATCTAAGGAAAGCTGTGTGGAGGGCCCTCAAATTAATGAAATGGAACTACCATATGACCCAGCAATTGCTCTCTTGGGAATCTACCCTAAGGAGACCTCAATGCTTGTACAAAGGGACACCTGTGCTCGGATGTTTATTGCAGCACTATTTATAATTTCAAGGACGTGGAAGCAACTGAAATGTCCCAAAACAGATGATTGGATGAAAAAGATGTGGTAAATATACACAATAGAATATTACTCCTCAATTAAAAACAACAAATTGGGTGATTTTATAACATGGATGGACTTAGGAGTAATCCTATTAGCAGAAACAAGTCAAAAAGAAAAAGACAGAAACCAAATGGTTTCACTATTATATGGGACATGGGAAAGATAAACAAAAAGCCATGAGAGGAAAAGTCAAAACAAGCCAACAACCACATTAAAGTATACAACTCGGGGGCGTGGGGGAACGGTCAGGGAAGGGGGGGTGTACCCCAAAGATCACAAAGATGTGAAGTTTATATATAAATAATTTAATGTTAAAAACAAACAAACAAACAAAACAAAAAAAGAATATGGCTGCTTCTTAGGGAAGATATACTATTTTTCAAAGCCCTTAGGAATTAAATTAACTCTGTACATACTATATGAGGCAATCTGAGAAAAACTGAAGCAAACAATAGCCCCCTGAAACTTTTGTTTTACATAGTAAAAGTTATGCAGAAAAGCTGAAAATTGCAAGCAGATCAATGACACCTCATTGATTAATGGAATGAAGGGGAAACAATATGCTCAAGTACCACCATCTTTTTGTCAACCACACCTTCAATAGTGCCTCAAAATAGGAATGATAACAAAACTGTAGATTTCTAGAATTATGATTTCTAGATCCCACTCAGAGATCTTCTTCACTAGACCCCATTTGGAAATTTGGATCCCTCCTTCAATATTTGTTCACTGAAACCATATATACAGTCTACTCTAATCAGCATGATTTGTATCATTTTCCATAAGAGTTCATTTAGGTTACAAAATTATGAAGCTTGAATTCTATGCTCTAGGCAATTATTTTCAGTGAGGAACCTGGATTTCAGCTTTTTTGCTGAAGAGATAAATATGTGTGTGTGATCTAGTATTATGAGTATACAAAAACCAACTATACTTATTGTGCACACATGCAGATATGTGTGAGTGAATTCACATGTCATACGCAAGTCCTTTATTGCCAAAAGATTTATATACTTTTTTCACAAAATTATAACCATTTCTACTTTTTCAAAGAGGGAAAAATGGAGTTAGACACATTTATCCATGATTGAGGCAATAGAACACTGAGTTTCAGATCACAGGTCCAGAAGCCAAGCTCTCTGCTCTGTTCACTCAATAGGTGGGTAAATCACTTTACCTCTCTGTGGCTCAGGGTTTTCACCTGTGAAATTGGGACAACGCAAAAGTGCTGATCTCATAGTATAGTTGGGAGAATATAATGAGGAAATATAGAGACTAACAAATAGAACATAGTTGTAGCATCGGTGGCAGTTAGATGGTGTAGATGTTATACACCATCATCTACAAACCCACAACTTCTGAGCATGCCTGCATACAAGTACTTATTCACTTATTCACACAACAATATAAAAGCCTTTCTTGTCTTTGCATTAGTGAGAAGTGACCAAACAATCCTATGCTCCCATCTTAGACCTTTTGCAGTTGAAAAAAAAAAAAAGACAATCAATAATAATGAAATTTTAAGGATGACAAAAGCTTTTTTTTCTTCCATCTACCATGGTTACTTGAAAGCACAAATGCTTCTTTAAATGCTATTTCAAAATCCTTGACAAGTCAACCATTCCATGTTCTCTTTTTATGTTTTGAATTTATATTAAATCAGTAAGATAAGCTTCCATGAATTTGTATTCTTATTCACATTTTATAATTTTTATAGTGAAGTTTGGTGCCACGTAAGCAATGAGTCCTTAACAATCCATAAAATTGAACATGTGTAAAATATTAATAAGTGGTTTATTTTTATATATCATGTCTTTGTTAATTTGATATTAATATTTACGTATATTAGTAAAATTGCTATTGATGGAAATTAATCTTTTGATATTAGTATAATAAACATTTTAATCACACTATTAATTAATTGTAAAATTGCCAAGAAAGGAACATTTGCTTTTATATAAAATACTTTTTATAATTGGAACTTTGGGAAAATTAGTCTATTTTTAAATTAACATTAGTGTAGTAAAGCAATCTGCCCTAACAAAATTATTCCATTTATAAGCAGCTGAGAAATATAGAAGTCATACACATTTTATTGCTGGGAGAACTTTTACAGGAAATACATTCTATTAATGTAAAACTTATCCAGTTTTAGAGAGAGGACTTTCAGATATACACTACAGAAAAACAAAATCACCAATCACAAATAGATAAAGCAGTTACTTTCTCAGCTGTCTCAATACACTTTACCTACTGGAAAAACATTTTACATTAAAACAAAATTGTAATGCTTTATTTGGAAACTTTCACATAAGTCTTTCTGTGTAAGCAAGCCGATAACCAAGTATCAGAGAATCCCTTCAGTTGAAATATGTCTCGCTGAAAGAAACCAAAAAATGAAAAACACTGTGGAAGTTATTTTAACTTGCTGCTCTCTTACTTTATAACTAAACACTTAGATTGTTTTTTGATAACCAACATTCAAACCAGAATAAAAATCTGAAAAGTCAGATTGTTTATCTTGAAAAATTAATACAACTTGAGATTCACCTCCCTGCAAATAACAGCTATTCCTAAATTATGACATATTTTACTAGACATTTTCATATTTTAAAACACAGTGTCTTTTGACTACTATCTACATGCTACATAACCAACATTTTTAATAAACAAAAAATTTGATTAAAGGCTTGAATTCACCAAATGCTAAATGATAAACTCCAGTTTCTACCCTGTCAAAGACTAAACTCTGCAAGCTTTCAGGGCTAAGTATCTCCATGTCAGTTGTTTATTTTTCCTTTCCTAGTGATTGGAGGTTTAAAAATATTATATTACTTATAGTTAGTAAATAAGGGAATTCCAGTGCCAAATATTTGTACAAGATAATGGAACAGCCGACATTCTGTTAAGAATCCACTGGGACAACCTACTCACTGCCCAAGAATCCTTGCTGCTTAAAACACAAGTACACAAAGCCTCTGTCTCAGTCTCATTGCAAAACGATGTCACAGCAGAAACAGGCTGGGTACTTTCTGAAACCAATTTATTCAACATGATTCAGGGTCTCCCTAGAAATTTTTCAAAGAAAAGACATGAATGCCCTTTCTTTTAAGCATCATAAATGGACTAAGGTCAGTCTAATTTAGCAAAAATCTAAAACTATAAACCAGTTTTTGATGAAATAAAATCTACTAACTCCTGAGCTCATGTAGAAACTCAAGCCAAGGTGAGAAAGTATGGAATACACTATGGGTCTTTGTTCAGGCTTGTGCTTGAATAAATATACAAGCATATCTCTTATGATGTAACTTAATTTAATCCTTTTTTCAACTTGATTTACACTAGTAAATTGCCAAGCTACACTTTATGAAAGCTATTAGTGAAATTCAAATACATATGTGCTGCATGTGCTATTCAACTATCAGACAAAGGAATGTGTTATGTCAGGATCCGGGGGATAGTAACGAAAGGGTAGGAGTTCCCTGAGTCAATGATCTATATCATCAGAGATAAAGCATTAAGGGTGAGACAATAATATAGTTGGACATGCTGGACAGGGCACCACATAATGGTTCCTGTTGCTCTGTAAGCTGGGTCAGCTAAAGTCTGCATGCTCAGCCCTCTCTCAAAAGATTTACAGGGTGTTACTGGTCCCTGAAGAGTCTTCTATGCATCTTATTGGGCCATTCCTCAGAGTGCAAGAAAGAGGTCCTGGGACAGAAAAGTACAAAGAGGAAGGCGCCTTAGACATATTCTAAGCAACAGCCAACAGGAGACCAGACTCAGGAAAACCATGTGTAAATAATAATAGTCATTAAATTCTCACCGAAGTTGCCTACAAATCAGTCAGTCTAATTGACAGAATAGATGTTTGAATGAAACAGCATGAATTACAGAACAATTTGAAAGAAATGCACATTTGTTACAACAAATATTTGAATGATAACAATGCTGAACATAGCGACCTTAAAGACCCGCTTTTGTAAACAGACCCATTATGATGTAAAAGGAGCATGTCAGTGATCTGTAGCTCATGGTTCCAACATGCTTCAAAAGTTTTTTTCTAAACAGGTTGAGTGGTTGAACCGCCACCACAATGATCTTTCAGCAACAGTCAATTGTTTAGTTACTGTTTTTCCTCTGCGGCTGGAAAATTGCCACAACATTCCAAGAAGCTACTGTTATGCTCTTCCACAGGAGTCCTTCAGGCTGGCTGGTGTCCCTAAGGGCACCTTAGGCCAGCATCCAGTTTCCTGACATCTACTTAACCTAAATGACTCTATTCTTGCAATTAAACCCAAACTGAACAAATTCAGATTAGCTGAAATGTGTTTATAATATATCTCTGGAAAATATTCTAAAACACTTTACAGACTTCTCCATCCAAACAGCCTTGTTCTTTCATCAGTAAAGGCACATTGTTAGACTAAAAGTGTGTCTTCCATTCTCTCTTCTATCTCAGAAAATGATTCCCTAAATGGGAAGCCCCCTTAGTCCAATAGCTACCCCTTAAAACCAAGTAGCTATTAGCTCCCAAGAATATGAGCAACAGGCCTAGAAGCTAAGAAGTGTAGGTTTGTGTGTAAGAGATAGGTCAGATGACATCATTCATCCGCTCACCAAACTTCAAAGCAGAGAGTGTGTTCTCAAGACATTCCAGTCTCTCTAGATTCTGACCCACACTCACACAGTCAGTACTCTGTCAGCTGGCACACACCTTCCCTATGATCAACACATACTCTTCTCCAAACACACCATGACCTGCTAATCATATCACAGTTGTTCTCTCCACTAGTCATTCAGTTCCAAACCCCTGTTGATCAAGAGTCAACTGTGTCTTGTTCCCTGACCAAGGGCCTTTTGGTAAAGCTTTGCCTCCCCCACCTAACCACCCACACCTGTCAAATATACCCGAACACTTCTTCATGCCCTTTATTACAAGTTCTCAACAAGGCCAGGCACGGTGGCTCGTGCCTGCAAGCTTCAGCCTATTAAGTGGTTAGGGCTAGGTGATCGCGGTTCGAGTGCCGCCTGGGGCCCGTAGTGAGACCTAGTTCCAAAAAAAATAGCTGGGCATGGTGGCTCGTACTGTAATCCCAGCTACCTGGGAAGCTGAGGCTGGGGACTGTTTGAGTCTGTGGTACTTTGGGCAACATGAGCCTGCGGTTCCACAGGCAAAAACAGCGAGACCTAGTCTCAAAAAAAAAAAAAAAAAAAAGTTCTCAAGAGAACACTGCTAGTTTTCCTGGAGTTCTTACAAATTTAAATAACACAGAATTTTAAAAATTAAAATATTTTAAGCATAGTAGGCAAAGCTCTCAGTGTCCCCTAAAAGTTATCAGTCAGATTTTCAAACCCTTCACAGAACCTAAAATTTTAAAATAGTTTAAGTGCTTGTTTCAAGAAACACTGAAAACACTACATACTCATTTCATTGGAAATAGTTCTTTTGTGGATAAGTATTATCTAATAAACTCTCTTCTTAAAGGTAATTTCTAAAATATCACTTTGAGGAAATAGTTTGTAAATTCTAAAGCTTTAAAACTGAAATAATAATTTCAAGAAAATTTATAATAGCCATTGATTTTAGAATAATTCAAAAGTATTCTTAACAGGAATACTAAGTAAAGCAACCACAATGTTTATACATTTTAAATAAAATTCCTCTTAATGTGTCATCTTAATCTAAGCACCTAACCAAGACCTGTTAATGTCTTTTATCTGAAAAAAGGGATTGACCCATGGATCATGATGTTGGAAAAGTAGGTTATTCTAATATTATGAAAAAAAGCTTAATTTGTTTTATAAACTATTGTTTAGTCATCAATTTCATTACATACTTCATATAAAGTAAATATTAAACATCATTTTAAAAATGATCTGAAAACTATTTTCCACATTGGCTGGAAGGACTTAATTACCTTGCCACATGTGTTATTGCCCTCTTGTTTTAATTCTCTGTATATTTAAGGACACAGTATCCTGAGTCATTTCTGTTCCACTATATATTTTAAATGAATATCTACTGTTTAATGTTTGCCAAAGGAAGACAACTGGCCAACAACATCAACTTAGATGCAAAGGCAAATGATGAAGGAATATGGGGTCTTGATGGTAACTGTAGCATGAGGACATATGCCTGAAGAGGAGGGATCCTAGATCTCTGAGTTACATATAGTGCTGTAAGTCACTGTTACTTCAATAGCAAAAGAAAAAGAAAGTACCTAAAAAAAAAAAAAAAAGGAAAGAAACAAAGATATATAACATTGCACAATTGCTGAATTCACCTCAAGGTGGTATTTGCTGAAACTGTGACCAACATTCCTAGCTATGACAAGGCTTCCGATAATATAGTCTGCAAGAGAAAGATGTGCCTCTGTACCCTGCAGACACTAGGAATTCCAAATCAATGGATATAGATTTATCTGACTTATATTGAATCAAAGTTCCCTCAAATGTATTAAGAAATGATATATAATAGAATTTAAAATTTAAAATGCTTACTATGCTGACTATGACAGAGTACACTTAAATTATGCAAAGGTCAAAATTAGAAAAACTTGAGTTTCTCATACTTCAAACCCTAAAGTGAAAAGTCCAGTGAGAACTCAAAATTGTGTCACAAAGTCCCTGCACTAAGGCCAGGAAATCACACAGTGGCCCTAGGTCCCAGTCTCTGACACAAAACTTTTAGGGACTCCTGTTTAAGTATTTTCTGGGGCAGAATCAGAGGCAGTCAAATCATCATCACTTAAGCAGAAGTGGTTGTGGGGGGGGTCTTGAACATGGACCCTTTCACACAAATACAAGATGTATAACTGAGCCTCTGTATCCAGAAACTCCTAAATCACCCTCTTTGAGATTTTTGTAAATTGAAGAACTATAATCTGAAATTACAGGTTTTAAAGAATGCTACTTGACATATCAAAATAAAACACACCACACTGAGATGTTTCTCTTACACAAACAGTTGAATGTTTTTGAATATCTCATTAACTGATGTGAAGTAAATACAAACATAACTGTCATATACAATCCTTTATTTGTAAGTCATCTCAGCAGTTCTCTGCATTTAGCTGACCTTCTCAACTCCCCACTATCTTAGTTCAAACCCTGTCCATGAGTTCTGAAGACTACAGTGCATTTCAGTACCTACAGCTCTAAACGCCCTCATTTCATCACACAATAAAAACAGCCATTGGCTCTCTGTCACCAAGGAGATATCAACAGACTCTCTCCTACAAAGACCTTCATAAGTATATTTTTCATGATGTACCAACACCACAACTACACTGAATTTCTAGGTTTTCTTACACTTGCCATCTTTTTCTTCCTCTCTATCTTTACATACAATGTTCATGTTGTTCTAAATCCCCGAAAACTACACACTTTCAATATCCACCTAATAAGACTCTCCTGTGAAACCTAGTAGAAGATTCCAGATTCCTCTTATTCTGTGTCCCCACAGTATTTCATTGATAAATTTTATGTCATTTTTGCTTTGCTATTTTCTTTATATTCTTGAGAGCTTTAAATTTTTGTACCCAAAGTGTCTATCCTTAAGGAGGGAGAAAGGAAAAGGTGAGAACGCAAAGGGAAGGGAAAAAAAAGAGACCAGAAATGGATGGATTCTTTGATAAAAGGAGAAAACCAGGGTAGAAATTTTATAATTCCTTTTATAATAAAGACTTATAAAAGTTATGTTTTTAAACATTAAGTGACTACACAGTGCCTTGGGCTTCTAAATGAAGCACAACTGGTTCTTACAGAAATAATGTTAGTAAATAATTAAATGGACCACACTATCAGAAGTGTGCCTGGTTTTAGGCATAAAATGCATTTGAATGGTAACGAGAGCACCTACCAGCTGTGAAATTTTGGGCCTCTTACCTTTCCTTCATCTATAAAATAAGTAGCCATATAGTTGCTATAAATATTTTTAGAGGAAAAAAGGTAAAATATGGGGCAGATGCTGAAAGTGGGGTCCACTGTATGCTCGACCTTGATCTAAAAATAAATTTTCTAGATTATCAATAAAGTTATAAACAGAAAATAATCAGAATAGCTATGAATTTAAAATGAATATCTATTTAATAGAAGACAGTACACAGAGGGTCTGCAGAAAATAGTTATTTAATAATAATCTAGTTTTGTATTATTATTTTAAACCAAAAAAATGAGAATGGAAAATTTTCTCATGCCCATTAAAAATGTATTTGATTTCTATTAAGAAAATCACTTTGGAACTCATTCAATTGCTGTATATTTGAAGAAAACTTTGAAAATGCTTCCACACTTTTTATAACCACATGCAAATTCTCTGTATTATGTGTGTGTGTGTATATACACATACATATTAAAATTGATAAAAAAGAAAACCTTCCCCTATAAACACAAGGTCTTAAACACCAGTGTCCAACATGATTGCTGACCAGTGTTTGACCAGCAGCTTGCTGGCATTCAAGCATACATTAGTGTCACACTCTGACAAATGACAATCTTAGGATGGTGACATTCAGCTGTTGTGGATACTGTAAACATGTCTGTTCAATCTGTTTACATTCTCCCTGAGCTGGCACAGCTTTCCTAATGCCTATGCTAATAACAAGGTAGAATTGCAATAACAAATGAATTTCATTTAGTCTACAGCTAAAAGCCTTGGAAAGTACCCATCTAAGGCTGAAAACCAATTTCCACTTAGCTTTAATTTCTCTTTTAAAGAGTGAAGGAAATTTAGCTACTGAAATTACTTAGAAAGTCATGGCATATTCCAGTTTATTTTCTTAGATATTTTTGACTTGTTTTCTCAATATAATTAGAATTTAATTATTCTAATCTCTTCATAGAAATATATAAAAGTTGCTGTTTATGACAACTTCATATTTATTAAGAAAATATCTAGTTAGAGTTACCAGATTTGACCAATAAAAATACAGGATATCCATTTACATTTACATTTCAGATAAAGAATAATGTTCAAATATATATATATATTATAAACAGAATGGGATCACTCATACTAAAATATTCATTTTGTATCTGAAATTCCAATTTGGGATAGTCTTATACTAAGGAAATATTCATTATTTATCTGTAAAAATTGCCTATACCCACTCAGGATGCCCTTTATTTGGGAACATTAAATTAGGGTGCTTAACATTTGCATCTATAATTCAATACAAGGTTCAGATATATTATTGAGACTCATGACAAATATATTCCCACCAGTGGACTCTTAGCCTGGCCATTTTTTTTAATGGCGAGGGAGAGATGGAGGGTGGTTAAGAGGACAAGTTGGTTATAAAGATCAGTTTTGAGATTCTCTCCCATTTTTTTTCTGTGATCAGTCTGATGAATAATGGCATTTTGACTTTTGTTTGAGTAGCACCACAGCCCAGCTGCCAGCAATTTTGTATTAATTATTCAAAAGATTTGGAGTCACTCAGCAATACCTGTCTTAAAAAAAATAGCTCCCTTTAGCTGATCTAGTTTATAGGTATTAAAAATGAAACAAACCTGAATAAAGGGAAATGGACAAATTAAATTGAATGCCTTCTGCCTACTTAAATATTTACATTCAAAATATAATTGAGGAATTTCCTAAAAAACATTTTTTATTTAGGATAAAATGTTAAAAGGCATAAAGGAGAAAGCCAAACAAAACATGATAGTTGCCTTGCAAATATCTGTCAAAGATTTAGCATCACATCACAATCTGCATTAGTTTTACTGCCCTTAACAACCTGTTCCCTTATTGTCTACAGTTAACAGCCAGGCTCCTCCCTTAAAATCTCATTCACTTGACTACTTACTGGACATCATCTTCCCCTGATAGGTTGGGTACTCTTATCATTTCCTGTCCATTATTCAATTTAATAAAATTCACTAAAGCAAAGGCACGGTGAATGGCTCACACTATGATATTCTTTAGAGTCTGGAAGTTTGGGCTGGTTATAAAGAAGAAAATTCAAAATAAGGGGAACGCACTAGACTTTACATGTTGGGGAGTCAATTGGAGACATAAGTAGAGATCCAATAAGTGGTCTGGCAGTCAGAAGGAGTGAGATCTGACTCAAAACTCTGGCCCTCATGGCTGAGTAACCTTGGATATGTTCCTGAATCTTTCTGCTGGGTTTAAAAATAAAAGATCATAAGTAAAATGTTTTATACAAAGTGAGACATATTTAAAAGTACTTAGAAAAGGCAGCAACTTATAGAGTGGAATAGTTAAGTTACTACAAATGTTTTGTTGATTCTAGACTAGAATGTTTAAATAGCAGATTCTCTATTTCCTACCTATGCAAATTGGGAAATCACTTAGCCTATCCATGCCCCACTTCGTTTCCTTATTAATATTATGGGAATGATAACCATTTCTGTTTCATTAGAATCATGGAGAGGACTGAATTGATAAATTCATGTATAACTTTTCATATACAAGAATTCATGTAAGCAGCCTCATAAACACCTGACAAATGTTACTCGAATTTTCATCACATGTTTATTGTATGATTATATTATTATTCCAGTAGGCAGGGTGTAATGAAGACAACTCTTAATGGGCAATAGGACTTAAACAAAATATTGAAGAAAAAAAAACAACAATTCCCAGCTAAAGGGAGGGAGAGCAATAGTTAGAGATGACAGAAATGAACAAGAAAAGGTTTGGGGGGAGGGCAGAAAAGTAAGTGTAACTAGAGAAAAATGAATAGGAAAGAAAGTTTTTTGCTTTTTTGAGACTAGGTCTTTCTATTTTTGCCTGTGGAACTACTCAAGCAATCCCCAGCCTCAGTTTCCCAGGCAGCTGGGATTACAGGTACGTGCCACCATGCCCAGCTACTTTTTTGGAACTAGGTCTCGCTATGTTGCCCTGAGCGAGACTCGAACCGTGATCCCTGGTCCCCACCGCAGCTTCTTAGGCTGCGGCTTACAGGCATACGCCACCATGCCCAGCCTAACAGGAAAGGAAGTTAAGCATGACAGATGAAGGTTGATTCTACAAGAGCTTGATGAAAGATGGAGGTGTCTCTAAATACTTCATTACCCTACAGGGAGTCTTTCAAGTTTTCAAAACAGAGTAATGTGATTAGATTAACTTTGTGATATTGGCTTAAGTGAAATTAAAAGGGGAAAACAGGCAGGAAATGAAGGGACTCTGTGCTGTTTCAGCAAGAAGTCAGGAACCTGGGCATTTCAAATAAGATTAGAAAACAGGAGACTTATTCCAAGATTGTAAAACCAGACCTATAGAACTTGGCAACTACTTAGAGGAGAAACTATGGAAGAGGGCCAGAGAAGAAATTGTCTGAACACCAGATAAGACATAGATTGGTTAAAAGTGATGGGTAATTGGAAGTTGAGACCATGTATCACTCTTTAATCAAGGGAAAAGTTGTGCTGGATCTAGACAACAGTACAATCTATAAATTTGCCAAGAAACAACAGGAAACTCAATGGGAGGGGAGAATAAATTGCCACAGGCTGTCAATGGGAAGCAGGAATCACGATGTAGACGGTAACCATGAACAGAGTGAATAGCAATGCATAAAAAGTGCTTTGTGAAAACCAAAAGCAAAAAAGGAGGATTCAATAAAGCAGCATTGATCTATGATCCAGCCTCCTGAAGGAGCTCTTGGGGCTGAAACTGCAGCTCCTACTCTGGTCTCAGAGCACGTGGGGTAAACTTAATAACAAATCTTATCAGACAGTAGTGGAACTGTCTGTCTATCATACACACTATGTGATGGCAAAAACTACTAATTTCTCTATTCTCGGTATTTAAAGAATGAATGTATGAATGACTGAATGAATGAATGAACAGGTTAGTGGCTCTTGGAACCTCAGGGCTCCATAGCACTTTTGCTTCATAGGGTTCTTTCCAGCATTAACAAACTAGTTTCTCACTGAAACCCAATTACTTTGCTTTATGCTAATTTCTTTTACAAGCATTGAAGAAACCTGATGGAATCCATCAATGGTTCCCAAAATATGTTCCTAAAAGCTTTGAGGTTCCATGAAATAAACTCATCTGCCCCAACCATGCCACACTCCAGAGACAGAGACTGTCATATGAGCTGGGGTGAGGAACAGCAGTTATATTTAAATTGGACATCATTCTCTAAGACGGTAGTTGTTAGAATTTTCTGAGATTGTTTCTTTTTTAAGTTTCAAATACTTTATCCAGTCTTTCATTTCAAGGAAATTTTGTAGTTTATGTTTAAATTATTGTTCAATTATCTTAAATTTCAAACTAAGATTTCATTCTTTTCACCATTCTCACTGTAAACCAGAATGGAGAGAAGCAGGAAATGGGCATGACCCCTTCTCTGAGGTTCATTTTCTACAGCATTTTCTGTTTCCCATCATGGACCTGAAGGTTATCCGCCAAGAAGCTGAGAAACACATTAACACGGATTGTTCCTGTGAAATTCAAAGCTTTAGTTCAGGTCACACTATGATTCTGTCTTAATTGGCTTGGGATAGAAGCCAGTCAAGCATTGATGTGCTGGAATCAGTGCTTGAGAGCCAACTGTTGCTCCTCTTTCTTCAACTTTGCATTTAGTGATCCCATATTGATAGCAAAAAAATCAACCATGCTGGAAAGATTTACCCCATTGAAATCCTTGAATGCTACAAAGCAAGGCTTTTTTCCCATCCAGAGATCCAGCATATGAACACAATGTTCAAATAATTTTTAAAGCTTCCTGCAAGAAGTGAATGCATAGCTGGCATAGAGAACTGTTACAAAAAAAGGAAGACACTCCATATATTTGTTCTTTTAAGAGTGTGATCCATTGAAATGACAGGTTAGCAATCTCACTTCCTGGTGCCACAAACATGCAAATATTTTATATACTTAAAAAAATTATATACTTTAAAAAAAGCCTCTATAACGTCTTATTTTTAATTGACTTAAAAGTTTATTGAGAGTTTGCTAATTTGAACACTGAAGGAAATGTAAGACAATCTATTCCAAATATTTCAGAATTGAGAAATAAAGATTATAGTAACTGAGGCACACTGGCATACACCAGCCCCTAGCAGGGCAGTGCCAGGGTTGAAAGGGCTGCATGCTGCCTCACCACCTACAATTCCACGTGTTTATATGGCAAGTTTGAGGTGGCTCTGTCACTCAAGGGATAGTGTATTGGACTTCTACATGGCAAGTTTGTTATAAAAAGAGAGAAAGAAACAGTTTCAGTAAAATTTCTTAGCAGTCCCGAGGGCCATCTAAGAGCTAATAAGGTCCACCACACTAGAAAGCACTCAAAGTTTCAAATGAAACTATCTACACATGATTCTGGAAAATACTATAAAAGCTCATGTATTTCCATACTTCATCATTTTCGAACAGCAAACAATTGTATTGAAATCATCTCTCATGGAAAGAACGCTTCCCTTCTCACAGGAAGTTGAACAATCACCACAGATTAGAGTACTGTGATCACGGTTCCCCAAGCACGTAATCTCATGCACTCATGTAAAAAAAAATCACACATTCCTGGTTGGCTTTTGAACCAAAATAAGGAGAAGACATAAACACTGTACCCAGACAAGAAGCAACAGATTTCTTTTCACTGTTCCGCAGTATCCTAACATGCCCACAATGATGAGGAAGCAGCAAACGGCAATCATGACCGGATGAACCACAGGGAAGTAAGTCAGGATGACAGCTTCCTCTACCCTGAAAGAAGAAAAATAATGTCATTTATAAATAAAATATAATCCATATGCACCCAAGACAGTACAGGGAACAATTGTGGTTTGTGCTAATAATCCTTTAAGTCAACATGCCTCAGAGCTGATGACTATAGTGCTATTTTCAAAACCACTGTGCTATTTGCTTACTTGTTTCATTGTTGCACTGGGTGGTTAAGTTTTATCTACAATTGGTACCATTTCTACCTCAACACATTTAAATATATGATAAGGGAGGTGTCCTCAATAAGATGCCCTTCTATTATTAGCTTTGAACTCTTAGCCTGAGGAAAACACACAGATCTTTTGCCATTTCCCAGCTAAGAAGAATTTCCTGATTCTCTGATTAGAGACTCCATATGCTGTATTTTCTTTTTTTCCCCAACAAATGATCCTTCCCCAAAATGTGAAGACTACTATGTAAAGAAAATTTGATCCATATTCAAAAAAGAGAATAATTTATTTGCTAGAAAACTATGAAAAGTCATTAACCAGACTGTAATAATAATAAATATAACAAAATAATTACCATTACCATCCTAAGTGCCTACTAAGCCCCCTCATGTTAAAGTCTTTACAAAAACATGTACCTTCGTTCATCCTTATGATAATTTAAAGCTGTACACACACAATTTAAAGTGGTAAAGTACAATCTGTAAAGCAACTGAATTTCAGAGAAATTAAACAATTTGTTTCTTGTGATGGTAGGGGACCCTTCAACTGGAGAAGAAAATGGCTCTTGAGAGCCTTGATTTTCATTGCCTCAGGAATATAGAGGTAAGACATTGGCAGGGATTTTCTTAGAGAATTTGCGCTGCTTTTTGTTGACAAATATGACATGGCTGACACACAGTCAGGACAGAGACGGGAACTAGCAAACCTAAAAGTGCTGTCTAGAATCTGTGGCACCTTCAAAATAACATGCAAGTGTTTGCAACAAAGGTTGTTACAGGCAGGGTCAACTTTCCAAATGGTGGTGGAGGAGTATGGTCATCCAAACAGCCAGAGGCAAAGCTACCTAGGAACTAGCACTAAGGAACACTGAGGAGAGAAAACAATCAATAGAAACTCTACCTTGTTTCCGCAGTTAAAGTCAGGACATTATTTAGGTAGTCCCTCATCCAAGCAGAAATTGCCAACACACTGATCGACATTAACTGGAGAGAAAAAATAAACTGGTTACCAAGAATTTATGCAGTATCCCTTACCAGATTAATACTTTTTAAAAATGAAGGACTTCTGTTATATAACAATTTTTTTCCTAACCATAATTTGCCACCTGTTGACATCAAATATTACTCTAAATATCTGACATTCTGTTTTGGAATCATATCACAGTGATAGAATGTCACCTAGTAGGATACCAGGTGGCTGATTCCAGGTTCAGGATGAGAATTGCACAAGATGAAGAAGACATAGAACAACTAAATCATCAAGCCCACAAGATAAACCTAAAATCCCGGTCACATTTAAAAGTCAGGAGGCAAATTCTAATGAGATTTTCCAAAAAAAGTCACAAGAGCTAAATTGCTTAAAAAATAATACAATGTTTTAAAAATATCAAAAATGCTAAAATCTATGAAATACTAATAATGCTAAAAACTCTCAGGTAGGATGTTGGACACACAAGTCACTATTCAGAAAATGGGTAAGAATATAGTACCTATCTTTCTTGCAAATGTAAAGTGAGAACCTTACTGAAAAGAAAAACTTACTGAGATTTTCATAATTTCTGCCAATATGTGCAGAAAACATTATAGACTACTGCTCTGTAATAGTGATGTAATCTCACTAACAATTCAGTCTGGCATAGTTCATCTCTAGGTAAAGATCCTCTGTGGCTGACAAAATAATCAACTCAGTGGTTCTCAGGTCAGCTTGTACATCACAATCACCAAGACTCTTTAAAAAATTACTGAACCCAAATCCAACCTGAGAGTAGAGACTAGTTATCAGAAATACAAAAAAGGCTTCATAGATGTTCTAATATACAGCCAGGGCTGAGAATTGCTACATCCTGTGAAAGGCTGGCTGATGGGAGCTTTTAGAAAGGAACATGAGGCTGATAGAATACATGGGGACCCCACTGACTGATACCAGGATCATCAAAAAGACAACCAGACCTCAAAGTGCCTCTCAGTGTGGTAAAATTTGAAATAAACAAAAATACCTTGTATTTTTACCCCAAAGTCAAACCTACATCTAATCAAGTTTCCAGCTCCAGTTTATAGGAAACACAGTGAATAGAATTAAAGGTATTACATGCCACCAGAGGAATGCAATCAGCAAAATTGAGAATATGAGAAATTTTACTGGCAAAATGATGTGGCTCCTTCAGCTAAAATACTTGTAGTGCAAAATTTTAAAAAGGAGAAACTTAAAGATTAAAAGAGATGTAAGCAATTACCCAGTGTTAACCTGATTTGGCCTCTGATTCAGACCAACCAACTACAAAGAGATATATATGTGTGAGAAGATTGGGGATATTTAAACATGACCAGATTCTTGAAACTACCAAGAGCTTATTATTTTGAAAATGACAATGTATTGACATTATTTTTTGAATGATCCTTATCTTTTACAGATATAGAAGAATTATAAACAAAATATATTTTAAAGAAATACTTGTTAAATAACCATGATATCTGAGTGTTAGATGGGAATGGAAGTTGACAACTGTTGAAATTGGGTAATGGGTTATTGAGAATTACACTATGCTTTCTATTTTTTGTATCATTTCAAATTTCCTATAATTCCATTTTTTTTAAAGAAAGCAACATTATAGAACAAGTTCAAAATGAATCTTATTAGAAACTTCTAAAAACTGAAGATTCACTCTTAAGTTCTTTCTCATTCTGATGTAAATCTTTCCAAAATGTGTCTTCGCTTTCCTTCTTAGGCATAAAATTGTGCATTTGAAACCAATTTGAGTTTTAATAACTGTTGCTATCTTAATGCACATCAGTTATCATGTTGTGGTAACAGATTTAGTAGTAAATCCTGAAATAAGAATATTACAAGGTAGGGGTGAGTATACTGACTAAAGTGGTTGCCATGAAATACATTTTCTGGAAAAAGGTTCTATGGTAAGGAGAACATGCAGTTCTCTATGACCTCTTTTACAGTGAAGTATGGCTACCTGCCTGGAAAGTCTGCTAGAAAACTCACTCATCCATCATTCAGTTACAAATATTTACTCATCACCTGCTATCCGCTTTGTTCCATGTGTGGTAGATTCAGAGACCCAACAGGCAATAAAGCAATAAGAGAGACAAGTACACTCTTGTGCTCCCCCCCCCCAATAGAAACACACACTTTGTGGAGTTTCTTGAGGGATACAGAGAATAAATATATAAACCAGATAGTGACAGACTGCTAAAAATACCATGAAGCACAGAAAAGTGAAGTAATGTGTTCACAGTCTCACAAATTGTAAATGGCAGAGCTGGAATTCAAATTCAAAGCCTTGTGCTTTAGAACTCCAGGTTTACTCATTAACTGCCTTCCAAGTTTAGCAGTAAGCATGATAAGTTCCACAGACAGGGAAAGAGCCTGCACAGATTTCAGGGTTCCTTTAAACAGGCAGGGGGGAGGGGAGAGAAGGACAATGGGAAGTTGGCTGGAGCTGTCAAGCTCAGCCTGAATGTCTGAACTTTATTCTTTGATAAATGGGGGTTTAAGCATCAACAACTGAAATAAGGTTAAGAACACAGGGACCACAGCTCAGAGAATTAGGCCAGTCATTATATTCTCATTTCTGTTGGGAATGAAGAACAGATTGTAAAGCTAATAAAAGTTACTCAGCAGGTCAGCTACAGTGTATTAACCGTGCCTCCAACTTCTGTTAAACTTGATTCTTTAACATCTGGTCTACATACATATGCTGAACACACCTTAGCCTGGGCAAACTGGTAACATGCCCTAGTCACCTTGCTTGGACTACTGCCTCTCTGGTTGCCTGTTTTTCATAAGTAAGTCCCTCTTCTAGGGACATGCTTTTCATTTTCAAATCCAGCACAATCCACCTGGAACTCACAATCCCAATCATATTATTTATGGAGCATTCACATCCTGACTTATTCTAAACCTACTTTTGTCACCCCAAAGCTAGTCCCAGGTCACGAGAGATAGCCTCTATGCTCCAGAACTTGATAAAACTATTCAAACTAGCCATTCTTAAACCTACATACCACCTTGGTTATTCCTGCAGATGGAAACCACAATAAAAGCACATGTCCATGTGTACTCCCATCTCTTGAGATCTGTAAGTATAGTAATAAACCAGTCTTTTCAATGACAGTCATCTTCCTCTCTTTTGGTCTGACCATAACTGAATAATAATATAATCTATTAAAACACGCAGGGCTAGCAGAGGAGCTCAGACTACTTAATTAAATCTGAGGCAAGGTGTTCTCCCTCTGCATGGCTATCTCTGGGTCTCCAATGCCTGGCAAGTTTATTAGGAATCAGAAAGTCAATGAATGTACTTTCTTAACTCAAATTCTTTTGCATTTATAAATAATTCTCATTCCTGTTGCTCTTCAAAGTCCTGACTTACCTTGGTTTCTCTATCTTCTAATTTCATATAAACTGTTTAGCCAATTGTCAATATGATAGCTCTGAGACCTGTGTCAGCAAATTATTAAGTGCTTTATTTTGTATAATGTATTATCAGTGGTTGCCATCATATACAGTTCTTCTACTTATAACCCAAAAACATGTATTTATTTTCAATGGCATATTCCAAGACATTTCTGTCTAACATGGCAGCAGCGTTAACAGCACATAAGTTTAGGAGTTATTTTTTCTTCAAAAAAAAACTATGTGTTGATCAACTGCTCTTTGTCAGGTACTATGTGGTATGCTGGAGATAACACCAATGGGTGATAACAGGAACCATCTCTGTTCTGTGGTAAAATTACCCAAGTGAAGGGATACACATTACTCAAATGTAAACTGTAATAACTACAAGGGAGAGCTATACAAGATGCTATAAGAGTACATTTTGGGCTGGTTAACCTATTCCATGGGATTATAGGAACTTCTCTAAGAAAACTGAAATCAGAAGGATAATATCAAGTTAAGCAGAAAGGAGTTTGAAAAGAATATTCAAGTCAGAAGGAACAGCAACGATCCCAGAAAGGAAGGCTATCCCAGGGAGTAAGAAAAGGAAAACTGGTACATGATGAGCATGCAAAGCCTACAGAAGTCAAGTCACAAGAATGCTTAGAGGTCATTTTGAGACATGTGGTCTTGACAATAATGAGAACCCACTGAGTCAAAGTCTTCCTTTTAGTTCTAGCTTGGCATCTTTTGTAAGGGTAAGTCATTTAATCTTTCTTATGCCTCCATTTCCTGATATATAAAATGTATAATAAGTTCCTATTTTATAAAGCAGTTATTTTATTAGGAAAACAGTAATATTATCACACATTATTATCATCTCAAATCACTTTTGACCTCAGGGTTTTCTCTTCATATTTCCCAGTCAGTTTTAAGAGACTAGACAAACCCTATATCATGCCAGAAATGGACTCTTCAGGTATTTAAAATTTAACAAGTGAATGAGGGGGAATCTCTGTCATCTAGCCACTAACTTGTAAGGCCATTTTCAATGTGGACATCTCTAAAGCTGAACTCATTCATCTCTACTTCTCTTGAAGCCTATGTGCCCTCTCTGCTTATTTTTCTGTCTCAGTAAAGGGTTTAACCAGAGCTTCAACCACATTAACTGATAGCTTGGCAGGTAGTCTGAACCTCTTCTGCCTCAGTTCTCCATGTTAGTTTCAAGTGCTCCTGATTGTTTCTGCAACACCCTCAGTGAATTTCTCTCTCTCTCTCCTCTTACTTCTGGCTAGTTCAGATCTTCAATCTATTGCTAGCAAGTACAATTACCTTACAATAAAACTTTTTAGCTCACAGACTCCAACTCAAATCTATCCCTCAGTTAACTTTCTAAAACAGATAAAGTTCTTCTGTTTATAATGCTCTAACAGCTGTCCCTATGGCTCCTCCCCAACTCTAACTTCCACTTCCCCCAAGTCACCCTAGAGAATAATTTAAACTCTTTAGCAGGGCAAAGAAGGCTTTCCTTGATCAACCTTTAACCTAGCTCTTCAACATGTTTCCTGCCAGGTCCTTCCCACACACATTCTCTATTCATGGGACAAAACCCCTGCTTACATTTCTGCAAAGCACACTGTTCATATCTCCCAAAACCTTTGTCTTTGCTCCTGCAGGTTACTCCTGCCTGGAGTGTTAATCCCATTCCTATCTTTCTATGCTCTGAGCTCAGCAACCTCATCCTTTAAAACCAGCTCAAACATCAGCTAGAGTATAAAGCTTTTCTCCCAACTTTCTCAGCACACTTGAACAGACTTATTTTAATTTCTATTTGTGTCCACCCATCTCACTCCACTAGAGGGCACAGGTCATGGCTGACAGTTCCATCACAAAGCAGAGCACCAGAGCCCTGTTGGAAGGCCTAAATTATACTAGATGACTGGTTAAGAAACTAATTAAATTAAAGGCAGATGATTTCAACTTGACAGATAAACTAGTAGAAAGCTTCAGCAAAATTAAAAAGTGCATTAACAAAACTAAGCTTTTTATCACTAAGCTTTTTATCACTTGCTGAATTACAAGATCAAAGATTTATTTTCCAGGTCAGAAGCTGGCTTAAGTATTCTTAACAGTCCTCTCTAAACTACAAACTTTACATTCTACTTGGTCTCATTGTTTTTTCCATAGAAGCTACCCAAGCATTAAAGATGTGCACAAAACTCTAGTCAAAATAAATTAAGGTTAACACAAAGCCTTACCTTACCGTAAAAAAAGCTACTTCTCAAATAAATTACCTTTTATTATGAAATTAATTCTAGTCATATTAAATGTCTGAAACAGTGTTATTCTCCAACAGTCATTTAACTCACTGGGGTTATAGAAATAATAATAGTAATAACAAATATAATGCATACAGAGAAAACAGTGAAAATGAGATGAGCTCACTTCAATAACTAATCCTGAAAGTATTAAATATAGAAAAACAAATTATGCAATCCATTCAAGACTCCTTTTGAATAATATATACTTTTAACTTTCCAAGCTAAAATTATATTCAACTTCATCCAAAATGATAACGTCATTCAGAACAGACAGTAGTTTTCACATGCTATTATACTTATAACTCCTTATTTATATATTTTAGTATTGCAAGATAGTACTTTGCAAGATATGTGTAGAATTAATTAGAAAATAACATAAGCATTATTTTACAGAAATACATTTAATAAAGTATTTAGGGCATTTGCTGCATTCTGTCTTGCAAAATCTTCAGAAAATACTAGCTCTTAACAAATATTTATAAATATGCTGTCATATTGGAGGTATAGTCTTTTTTTGAAATAGTATTGAATCAAGTTCTTTTCCAAATCAGAATTTAATGTGCATATACAGTCCCTATATTTATTATGAAATGTACACATAGAGTTTCCACCAAATAGTGAGACAGTCAAAGTCAAAAGAGAGACATTTATACCCTTCAAGTGTCTGCCATAGATGGTATATCGTCTCCTATAAGATGACAGTGACACAAATCGTTTCTGTTCCAGGCTGACAGATGTCTAAAATCATGTCCCCAAACTTTCCTTTTTATGTTCAATCTGTTGGTAAAGAGCAGGATGCAGAAGAGAGAGCTGAAATTTAATTACAGTTCTATCTCTAAAGAGAATTTGGACAAGTAATTTAAACTTTTAGGATCTGTTTGCTCATCTTGAAAACAGAAAAATTGAAGTAGGCACTTTTAAAATTCTTTCTTTAAAAAAAACAGGTGCACATGGTTATTTATTAAAATGTAAAGGTGAGTCAATTCTTCATTTTCTGCAGGTTAACAGTTCAATGAAAGCACTTCCTAAGAACATGACTGTTTCATGTCACATTTCATCCCATGCTGCATCCCCACTGCCATTTAATTAGTTCATGCCTTTTACCAGGGGATGAGAAAGTGAGAAGGGAGCAAACAGATAATATTTACTGATGCTGTGAAAACAAGAAGGCAGAAATGACTTTTGGAAATTATCTGTGGGTAGCACTTAAGCATGAACATTGGTTAATTAGAGCTAATTAGTCAATAGCACCCTGGAGCTATTCTCACCAGTCTTTATGATCATCACAGTGCCTGGAGGAATGTAGACTCTAACCTCTGGCCAGGAGAGTCCTACTTTCAGCCTCATTGTCCTGACATGGCTATTTCTAGAGACACCCCCTTCACTTACTTTCAAAATTATCCTATTTCCCTGATAAATTACTTGGACAGTCTTTGGGCAAGTAAGCGAGGTGAACATCTCATCCTAACCCTCTCTGGGTAGTCCACTCTATTCTCCCACACCTTCTTGTGACTGTTCTCAGTGGGCACAGGATGAGACGGGAGCCTCAGCCCCGGTCTGCAGCAGAGTCACGCTCCAAACAATACTTCGCTTTTCTTCTAAAGACATTCTTTTGAAAAAATGTGGGTCCCATCTTTGCTCAGCTGAGTCCCACTAAGTCAAAGTAAAAAACTGAATGTCTTTAACAGTGCAATTTTAGACGGTATCAAATTAAAAAGTGTTTTAATGCTACTACATAGCTACTGTGTGAATGGAAATATCTACTTTGGAATCTACCAAGAATCTTTAATTTTAGAGTCCACATGAGTCAAACACTTAGATTCACTAGAGACAGCTAGAGGGAAAGAAACAGAACTTAGAAGCTCTATTGTCTCACTCCAATGCATAGAACCCAAAAGTGTGAACTAGATGTCTGGCCCACTTTTATTGGAGCTTGAATTTCTTTTAATATTTAATCATAAAAATATTATTTATTCTCTACTGCTATTATCTCTAGTAATGTTAAGTGGAAAGTAATGACCATATCTGACGGTGAGAAATGGGAGCTATAAACTATAGGTTAGGTATTATACTTTTAGAAAATAATAGATATCTTTGGTAAATGCTAAGTTCTCATCAATTGCAAGAATATCCCAAGAGAAACATACATATCCACATTTCTAGTAGCAGATGTCACCATGAAGGAAAAGCAAACACTCCTATCATAAAGTCAGAGAAGTTGTTTTTAAAATGGAGCAAAACTTGCTTCTATTTAAATAACATGTCAATTAACAGTAAAGCATGATTTATCTGAACTGAAAACAACCCATTCCCTTGTCCATTACAGCCAGATGAATCTCGGTCTCAAGAGAGTTCTCAGGCAGTTTACTCTGGGGCGCTGCATCCCATGTATTCATATCCATTTAAACCACAGCCCTCAGGACTTGGTATGCCTGCCAACATCAGGGTAGCAACACCAGGGTCATTCTTCCTCACAGTGGGAAGTGCCACTCAATACATGGTGCATCAAGGTGACTGGATCCACAGCAATAAAAACAACTGGGTGTGTTTGTGACCTTGAATTGTTTCCTCAGGTTTGAAAAATAATAACTACTCAAAACAATTTTTCGGCTTGATTGTCAACTCCCAGAACAAACAGCAAAACAAAGTTGAATAGGTTTTCATTTTCTCTCCATTAAGAGTAATTTTTTCCCCTAAACTCCTTGAGAAAGGGAGATGGGACCAGACTAGATAGAAAGAGTTAGGAAAAATCTATTTAAAATGTCAGGTGAAGAGGGAAAGGACACATCTCTGATCCCATAGGTGGTGAGATTATGTTTCTCAACCTTGCAAAAGGAGAAAGCACAAAGTCTCTCTTGTATGCTCAAGATGGGAAGCCTGGTTTAAGAAGTGTTGGCTTCAGCCAGGAGTGGTAGCGAGTGCCTGTTGTCCAAGCGCTGGGAGGCAAGAGGGTTGGGCTTTCTTGAATTCTTGGGTTCAAGACTACCCCAGGCAATATAGTGAAACCTGGTCTCAAAAAAGCAGCTGGGCGCCATGGCAGGGACCTGTAATCCCAGTTACCTGGGAAGCTGAGGCTGGGGATTGCTTGAGTCTGCAGTATTCCAGGCAACATAGCAAGACCTAGTCTCCAAAAAAAAAAAAAAAAAAAAAGTGGGCTTCACCTCCTTTAAGTTCACATGTTCAAAACATAAAAATATTTTTTGTAAAGTAGTAAATATGCAGTATAATATACAGCATAGTAAGTACTATGGAAAAGTAAACCAAAATAAACCCTAGAAATCTGACTGCAGAATTGAGGTTACCAGAAGGTGGGAGTAGAGGGAGTAAAGGTGGGAGGAGACTCAATAGACAGTGATGATATTGGTGGATGTGGTGTGGTAATATGAATCTTCGGAGGTGTGAACCTATCCCTCTAACTCACATGCAATGCTGCAAATCAATGTTTCCTCAGTGAGAAGAACTTTGTTAAAATGCAGGCTCCAGCCAAATCTCAAACACAGTGATTCAGAATCCCCATTTGAACAATATGCCCAGGTGATTCCATGCACATGGAGGCCTGAGAGGCTCTGCTCCAGAGGACTTGGAATAAGCAATGGACAGTTAAGCCCTTCCTTCTGAGGATGTTTACTACTCTGCTGCAAATAAATTTATCACTGTCTCTAGGAGTACAATTTGTAGTGCACTTGGAGGGAAAAAGTGAACTTTGAATTCCTATTCTGCTCCTTAGTAACAAGTTACTGAACTCTAAGTAAATTATTTTACTGAAAACACACACACACACACACAAACACACACATCCCTATTTTCTTGGTGCCCAGGAAAGGTGTCCAGCATGAAGCTGAAAATTGTTTCTGATGTGGGAAGAAAATACAGGATCTGCAAATATTGCTTCAGCTCTAAAAGGACGATGTCAGTTTTCCCAGAGACATTTCATCCAATCTAAACAAAAATGGGTAATTTTTGGTTGTATAAAACAACCTGTAAAGTCCATATAAGCCAAGAGAAGACAAGCATTTTAAAAGAACAACATAATATAAAACATGTAACATTTTAGAGAAATATTCTCTTAAGAACAACATGTACAAATGTGTTTAAGGGTAGAGTTATTTCATAACAATTGGAAACAGCAGGCAAACAATAGGGCAAATATGAAGTATTTAATTAATATGAACTAAGATATGAAAAAAATGTATACATGTAATACAGAATGACATCATATTAACTAACAGTAGGGATGGCAAAAAAAAAAAAAAACCCACAAAGTAATGCTGAGGTACAACTCACAACTTTTCAAATTGAGAAAGAAATAAAAAAATACAGCCAGGCATAGTGGCACATGCCTGTAAGCGGCAGCCTATGAAGCCATGGTCAGAGCCAGGGATCTTGGTTAGAGTCCCGCCAGGGGCATGTGGTGATACCTAGTTCCAAAAAGTATGGCTGGGCGTGGTGGCAAGCGCCTGTAATCCCAGCTACCTGGGAAGCTGAGGCTGGGGATTGCTTGAGTCTTTGGTACCCTGGGCAACGTGAGCCTGAGGTTCCACAGGCAAAAAGAGCAAGACCTAGTCCCCCCCCCAAAAAAAAAGAAAAAAAAGGAAAAACTGCCATAACACCAACAAAATAGCAGCAAACACTTGTGATCATTTAATGGGTTTTATTGGTGCTATTATTTCCAGGAGATACATTCTTGAGGCAGAATTACTGGGTCAATAGGATGTAGTAATGGCAATGACAGTAGTGATATTAATTATGACAAGAGCAATTACTACTATTACTATTACAAAGGATTGCTTTTACTCTGCAAGTTGCTTCTATGTAATCTACTTTAGCATTGGTCTGGTGCCAGTAGTAACTGCAAGTATTATTATGACTACAATTACTACTGGTCATAGTGTAATTCCTACTTTATAGATAACATTTGCCTCTGTTCTATGTTATATGTATGTATTTATGTGTGTGTATATATATACACAATCTCTAGTCCTCATAAAACTCTTAAAAATATGAACTTTCATCCCTATTTAACAGATTAGGAGTCTGAAGAATTAAATGTACTTGACAAATATAAGAAGAACTACTAAAACATTAGCTACTTTGTCATGGACGTTCATACATATCCTTTAACATAGCAAGTCCACCCCTACATTTCTAAACCAGAGGAGAAAATATTATTTATGTAGCAAAAAATATGTGAAATTTACATATGAATGTACATGAATGGGTTTCTGTACACAGGTATGAGTACATATACCTTTGTAGTAAAGAAAAGCAAAGGGATGTACATGAGGCAGTTAATATGAATTATTTTGTTGGAGGCAGGTGATAATGAGAGGACTGAATAAAGATGAATGCAATTGTAATAAATTAGAACATGTACAGAGAACATGAGAAAGGTGAAGTACAGGATAACAACAGAAAGAACATTTGAATTCTTTGAAGATGCTAAGTACCCTGGAGGAACTTAAGGAGGAGTAAGTGTTTTGGACAAATTTTACTACTCAGAAGAAAGAATAAGTTTTGTTAAGTGATATGGAATCCCCATAATATAAATTAAGAAATTTTGTGAAGAATTACATTGTATTAAACAAAACCCTCAACATCCTAGTAGCTCCAAGGTTCAAAAGTCCACAGGTGTACAGTAAAGGCATTGTCTGGGGGCTAGAAAACTGAGTTCCGCCCCTGGGACCATCATCTTTGGGGCTATGAGCCATTCAGCAAGCCACAAACCTTCTCAGTTCTCTTATCCACAAAGGAAGGAAGTTTAACCAGGTCATCTTTAAACCCTCTTTTAGTTACAAAAAATGATGCTGTTATAATTAAAAAGCATAAAATAGAAAAGTGAAATTATTAAGCAGCAGTGATAATCCTCATTTTGAAAAAAAAATAAAGCTAGAAATCTTAATATCTTATAGCTAAGCAGATAATTTAATGATCTAAATAAAAATTAAAATTAGAATTAAAAAGTGCAAGATCAATCAGCGACACATTTTCAAGTGGGTGAATTTAACTATTATTGAGAAAAATGTGTTACCAATTTAGATATTTTTCAGAATACTTATTGAAGTATATCCTAATTTATTACTGTGAAATGGAGTCATTCAAATGCAGTCTTTTAGAGACCGCATACACAGCACTATGGAAAAGGCTGGTCAATGCCAGTCAGTCAGATAAATAAAATTATGCATCAATCGTTTTAGCAGATTTTGAGTATAAAATTTAGTAAAACCCAAAGTTAGCATCCAAAAATTTGTTTCAGCATGACAACTTCCTGAAGTAATATATAAACTCTAAATATATTTTCCTCAAGTTTTATAAATAATGTGATCATTAATAACAATAAAAATTATGTCTGGGTGCAAAGCATAAAAGGTCACCAGCTCATAGGGCATAAAGATTTCCAAGAGCTTGTTAAATTCTGTGTTTATTTCCTCAGATGAGTATGGGATTTTCCAATAGCACATACAAAATTCCTTAAAACTTTGTCAACTTAGAAATAGTTAGATGAAAACCACCTTTTCAGACGGTATGGGATCGCCTGGAAAGATCTATGCAGTCTTTTGATAGGATACCCTGGGTATGAATTCCTACAAAA
>PVHY01012072.1:0-45710 GCA_004024945.1 Uropsilus gracilis
GCCGCTTCATAGGCTGAAGCTTACAGGCACGAGCCACCGTGCCCGGCCCATGAGTTCAGGCTTCTGAGAGTGGCCTTTGAGGGTTATCTCCTCTGCTTACTTCTGCAGTGTTGGTGTGGGGCCCATTATGTCCTCTTTGGTCATCCTCTCATCTCCCTTGATGAGGGGAGGGTGTGTTGCTCTCCTTGAATATATCTCCAGAATAAAGTCCCGGGTTTTGGCCTGGCCAGTGTAGAAGTGTGCCTGGTGACATCGTGTCTCTATGGTTGTTTTTCTGGTCTTATACTGGTTCACTTGGTTGTTCATCTGCTGTGTCCTGCCCTGGTCTGTGGGCTGGACTTTTGCCAGGTCCCTCACCCGTTCTATGTTGGGGTTGCTGTTGCACCTATTCTGGTTGCTCTGAAGTTTAGCTGGAGTAAGAAGTAAGAGAGAGATGGAGGGACACCCCCCACCCCCCCCACCCCACCCTCCGCTTGCCCGCTGGCGCCGGGGGCTGGCCGACCTGGGGGCCGCTCGCCAGTCCATGCGCCCTGCCTTCTGGGGGCTGGGGGCTTCATAGTGTTGCCCAGGCTGACTTGTAAGTGGCCGCAGAAACCGAGGCTCATGGACAGGTGAGCAGCCCCCGGGTTGGCCCACCCCCGCGCCGGGACCTTGGGCACGGGAACAGGGCGGGGCCTTGAGCCCTGTCCGCCAGCGGGCGGACCCGCGGCCCAGGCGGTATCCTGGTGTTTGGAGCTCCCTTGCCAGCGGGGAGCGAGGGGCGTCCGGGCCCACCTGGGTGAGTTCCCCCGGGGAGGGGGGGGGAAGGGATAGGGGGTGAATCCCCACCCACCAGTAAGTGGCCATTTACAAGTCAGCCTGGGCTACACTGTTATCCAGAATTCTTAATCCTTTTATGAGTAGAGGCTCCCAGTGCCCTTTATCTGACCTTAAAGTTTCCATTAGGAAACACTTCCCTTCTTTGTTAGGAATTATTTTAAAAGAAATACTAAAATCCTTAGTTAAGGTCAAGAAATTCTTTCAGTTTTCCAATTTATATAAAATATTTTTATTTGACCTTTGTTTTTGTAGCTTATTACCAATAGTATATTTTAGACATCCATTATATGCAATCTTTCTGAAGTTCCTGTTTTGTTTTGTTTTTTTTTTTTAAAGCAAAAAACTCCATGATAGAATTGGACTCCAGTTCATTTGGGTATAATCCTATACCTAACCTAAAATAGTTAAGTCTATTTTTTAAATTCTTAGTATCAGTTAATATTTTCCCTTTATAAAATGATCATTTTGTTTTCCAATGAATTCTTGTTCTCTGGTGGGAGTATTCATTTGTTACTTTATATTTTGGAACATACTTCCAATCCTTTTCAAATCTCATAGCTTCAATATTTGTTCTGTCTCCACTGCCATTTTTCTGTGGACTATAGTTAATCTGTCTGGTTTTTGACATGCCTGAATATTTTCTTAAATATTCATACATCATATATGAATTAAGTGTGGATAACATCTTCCTTCAGGGTGGGGTACTCCTTCTGAAAGACAGATGGCATGGGGCAAATCATGCTAATATGACTAAGGTTGAGTTCTAGGCTTTGTTGCTTGGTCTACTCCTACTTTGTCCTGAGCCCAGGGGCATAGCTCTTACTCTGGGGGCATTGTCTTCTTTGGTATATGTGAGACCCTAGTTTGCTTACTGGGGCATCTCCACAAATAACTTGTTTCCCAGCATCTTATGCCTGTGAACACCTGTGTTCAGGTTTTCATCTCTATACTATTCATTCTGTCTCCGTTTCTCAGTATTTTAGTCCATAAACACACAGCCTGGGTGGTGGCAAACAACACAAAGATAAATTGCAAGGAGGATTTCTATTTCAAAAAAAATTTTTTAATCTCTCTGAAGATTAAAATGCTAGTCACTGAGGAAAGAAATGTGAGCATTGCCATCACCTGTATCTGAATGACACAGAGACTGAGACTAGCCTGACCAGATAAGACCACTTCCCCTATTTACTGTGAAGTGATTATCTGGGCAGACTTGGTGATTATGCTAATGAAGGGCCCTGAGGTGGTGACTTCCAAGGCCCAGAGAGAAAAGGGAACAACAGATCACAAAGGGTATGATTGTGAAGGGTGTGGTTGTGATTGGGGGGGGTCTCTGGCTAATGAGGAGAGGGGGAGCAAGGAAAAGAATAAAAAGAGAGGAAGGGAGCAGAAAAAATAGATACAATTTTGGAGAAGAGAGCTGATTTTGGAGAGGAGAGCTGAGAGAGAGTAAGAATCTGGTAATCTGCATCAGGTGCAGAGGTTTTCGGCCTCAGAAGGAAAAGAACCCAGGAGCTGAGTCCTTCGGAGCTTCCCCACTTTCCCTGGCATTCAGGTTCCTGAGGGTCAAGAGCTGTGTGAAGGCAGAAGAGAGGTGATCCTGATGAAGAACAGAGCCACAGTGAAACTCAGATAGGCCTGCCTCAGAGAGACCTGCCTGAGACCTAGCTGTTGGATTCATCTGGTGCCAACTAGAGTGACAGAGGATCAGGAGTCAAGGACATAGCCTGGAGTTTTCAACCAGACGTACCCTAAGACTGAGTTAAACCCCTTGAGAAGCTCAAGTGGGCCTTTATTCTAGTTTGTTTTTCCTGTATCTATAAATAAATATGTCTATCCTAGTCTCTAAGGTTTGATCTCTGAGCAGTTGCTATTTCCAGATAACATCTCCAAGATCTTACCCTGTTTGTACATGGTCAAAGTGTTATCAGGGAATAGGGACTACCCCCTTTTAAATCCCATTTTACTATGGGTTCTTCACCTGCCTGCAGCAGAAACTCCAAGATCAAACTGATAGGGTGTGCTACCCCCCCCCCATTGTCTCCTGTTTAAGATTGCATATTTCAAGGGCAGGTATGCTAAAATATGAGAATGACCTTAGTTGGAATTTCCCTTCAGGGAGAGGCAGGGGGAAAATAAAGTGAAATGGTCAAGGTGAAACAGGTTTCCTGTAAGTCAGGAAATTAGGACATATAAAGGGTGTGGAAACAAAGAGAAGGATTTGGATCGGAATTCTGATTCAGAGGCGGATATCTGATAGAGAGAGAGGTTCACTGGAGGAGAGATGGGAATCGGCCATCTTGTAAAGATGTGAGCCATGTGGGCATGGCCAGGCCTGGGGGCCTATAGACTTTGGCTGGCCCAGACTGGCAGCATGTGTGCTGAATGCAGTTAAGGAGTTTGCAGATTTGAACTCCGTGTTGGAAGTTTGTTTTGCTGAGTTTGACTTGTGTCTGAAAAGCCATGCAAAAGTTACACCAAAGTGAACTTGACTGGGTCCGGTATCATGAAGTTCCTGCTACCTGAAGATGACAAGGAGAAGGCAGTGTGGAAGACAAGAAGGAGCATGCCAAAGGAGCGCCCCAAAGAAAGATGTCTTCAAACATGTGGAGAGGAACACTGACTGGTTGACATTGGTGAGATGATCAAGACTGAGAGACTAAGAATTTTGGGGCAATCTGGGAAAGGACGTTGGACAATGCTGGGAAAAGTTTTGAACAATGTTGAAGTAATCTGAGTCTTATATATGTTCCTTGTGTAGTTAATAGGATAATTAGAAATCACTATGTAAGAAATAAATTACTCTGCACTGATAGTCTTGCATTGGCTTGGTATTTTGGTTGAGAAGGCTGGGGATGGTGGTAAGAACCCATGAGTGTAGAGTTTAAACTGTTTTTAAGCTTTTTTCTTCTGCAGTTTTTGGAGCTGGGGGCTGAGAAGTAGCTGGCTGGCTTTTGCATATCAATGGTAAAGGTGAAGAGTGTAAATGCTAATGAACAGTGTGTAACCTGCTTCTTAGAGAGAAGCAGGCATAGGTGTGGCTACTTCAAGGTAATGGTAAATTGCTATTGAGCTGTTTGTAGCCTGCTTCTGGAAGCAGGCCTGTACGTGTTAAAGTCAAAGTTGAAAAGCCTTTCTTTGGTTGCCCATTTCTTTATACCCACTTTCAAAACCTTAGCGACCAGGTGCTCGGAGATCAAACCTTAGAGACCAGGATAGACATACAGGTTTATTTACATATGGGAAGAGCAAACTAAAAGAGTCCACACCCTCACAAGTGTTCCAAATGGAATAGAGCCCCTCTTCTGCTCTTCAAGGAGCTTCATGGGGTTTACCTCAGTCTTAGGGTACTTCTCGTTGAAAACACTAAGTTGTGTCCTTGACTCCTGATCCTTTTTCACTCCAGTTGGCTCCAGATGAATCCAACCAACACAGGCGGGTTCAGGTGGGTCTCTCTGAGGCAGGCCTATGACCACCATCCCACACTTCACCAGGGTCACCTCTCCTCTGCCTTCATACAGCTCTAGATACTCAGAAACCCAAGGGGGAGGTGAGGAAGCTCCAAAGGACTCGGCTCCTGGGTCCTTCTCCTGAGGCTGAAAACCTCCGGGCCAAATGCCAATTTCCAGCCTCTTGCTCTCACTCCACTTTCCACACTCCTCTCCAAAATCATATCAATCTATATCTTTCTGCCCCCTTCCTCTCTTTTTTACCCTTTTCTTTGCTCCCCTCCCCTCATCAACCAGAGGTCCCAATTCACAACTATACCCTTGGTGGTCTATATTTCCCTTTTCCTTCTGGGCCTGCCTTGGGAGTCAACACCTCAGGACCTTTCATTAGCATAATCACCAAGTCTGCCCAGATAATCACTTTATAGTAAAAAGGGGAAGTGGCCTTATCTGGTGTCAGGCTAGTCTTAGTCTCTGTGTCTTTCAGATGCAGATGATAGCAATGCCCACATTCCTTTCTGTGTGAAAGAAATTGGGTCCATATTGGGTCCCCTGGCTTCGAAAGGTCTTTGGATTAGAGCAAATAGCAGTTGCTTAGTGAATGTCTTTAAGAAAGCAGAATTGACATCTTGATTACAAGGACTGATTTTGCAGACTTTTTCCCAGAGGGTAGAATTAGTAACCAATTAGCTATAACCAAGAGTAGTTTAAACTTGTTAACACTAAATATTTCTTATCAGGGATATTTTAGGTTTATACTTGAAACTGTGTTGAAAATGTGTTGTTTTACTGTCCTTTGATCCAAATAAATGTGCTTTAACTTTTTAGTCACTTCCAGAAGTTTGAGACTAATACCTTCCAACCCAGTGGGTCTACTACAAGTGCAAGGGTTGATATTCCCCATACTGCAAATTGGCAACTCTCTTGAGAGAAATTGTTACCTGGTGAAGGGATCACCCCTTTTAATTATAATCAGTGGGTGGTTCTTCCACTCAAGCAAAAACAGCTACCCAGAGATCAAACTTTTGTTAAAGGTTAAGCACAAGATTTATTCACACTTTGAAAAAGACAGACTAAAAAAGTCTAATAGTTCAAACTCTTATGAGTGTCCCAGACAGAAAAGAACCATGCTTCTGCTCCTCTGAGCACTTGCATGAGTTTTACTTCAGTCGGAAGTAAATCTTATCTTTGGTCCTCAGCCACTGTAGCCGGTACGGAGTGAGTTCTGAAACTAACAGAAGGTTCAGCTCCGCCTCTATATCTCTCACTCATTCTCCTTCCTGGGTCATCAGGGCAACTCAGCACTCCGCCTCCCCAACCTTCAAAGACTGGAAGACTGGGAGCCCCAAAAGCTTCAACAGCTCCCAGGTCCTTCTTTTCAAAGAAAGACTGTTTGCACCAAATGCCTGATGATACATCAGCTCTTCTCTCAGCTAATCTCTTCATCCTCCTCCCAATGCTCCACACTTCAATTCCTGCACCTTTCTCTTTTATCCCCTTCTCTGTGCTCCCCCTCCTATCATGAATTCTGGTGATGGGATCATCAACCACACTCTGGTTTGGTTCAGTTATGATCCCCTCCCTGGGTCTTAGAGTACCAGCACAGAGTTAAACTAGCCTAACAATGTTGACCAAATCCTATTTAAGATTTACAGTCTCAAGATAAGGAAAAGGATTAACTTTTTATCTGACTTCAGGTCATTCTTAACCTCTATGTCTTTCAAACACAGGCATTGTTGGTGCCCAACTTCTACCAACAGTCAACACTGGCCCCCATTGGGGTACTGGCTTCAAAATAGCAAAAATTTTGTGTACACTATCTTGAGACAAATAGTAATCCTTCAAATTCAGGCTGTTGTAGTTGGTTCCTATGTCTTCATGTTTCCCTTTTTAAATAAAATTTGTATTGGCTTATAATACTATATAAGTTTAGGGGTACAGTCTTCTAGATCTGTGTATATACTCCCTGCACCCATCACCATAATACTCATGCCTTTCACCACCATAACGTTGACTCACTCTACCCAATCCTCCCTTTTCTCTTGGGTAATGACCATTTTTTTAAAGTTTAAGTGCTTGTTATTAGTCATTTGTCTTTATTTATATCTCATAGGTGAGTGAAAATAGTCAATATTTATCTGTCATTTTCTAATTTACTTCAATTATATAATCACCTTATACTCCATCCTGTTGTGCTGGAAGGCAAGAGTCTTCTCTTTCATATCTGAGTAAGTAGCATTCTGTTGTGTGTATGTGCCCACCTTCCTAATCCAAGGATCTATACTTACACATTTGGGTGTTTCCTTAACTTGATTATTGTATATAGTGCTGCAATGAACACAAGAGTGCACATAGCCTTTTAAATTAGTGTTTTTTATTACTTGAGCAGAAAACAGGAGTGAGAATGATTCATCTATTTTTAAATTTTTTCATAAAAACTTCCACATTGTTTTTCACAGGGTATAGACCAATCTCCATTTCCATCAACAATGTAAAAGAGTTCCTTTTTCACCACATCTATACCAACAGTTGCCATTCTTGGTTTGTTTCATGTAGTCCATTCTCACAGGTGTGATGTGGTATCTGATTGTGGTTTTGATTTCTATCTCTCTAATGGTAAGTGATGAGAAACATCTTTTCATGTGCATGTTGGCCTTGTCTTTAGCAGCTATCCAGTGGCTATTCAGTTGTATGTCTTTAGTGGCTATTCAGATTCTATGTCTATATTTTGATTGGGTTGTTTGGGGTTTCATTTTGTGGACTTATGTGAATGATTTCATTCTCTTTCTTTGCTTTTTTAAATTTGAGGCTATAAACATTTTTCATTGAAAAAGTTAGTCCAATATAAACCACTTCATCATGGCTAGAAATGGCGATTCTAGTTTTTCTTTTAATATGATGCTATAATTATTATTACAATATACCCATGCACTAGTGTTTTCTCATCTAATTTTGAGGTTGACTGTACTGTCATTTTTAAAATAAGGATACTGAGGTTAATCAATGGCAAAGTAGGAACAACCAAACTTCAGAGTAATTTGAAAGTCTATCTACTTTTAATTGAATTAGATTCCACAGGGCAGATATAGCCATATCTACAAAAGGCCATCCCATACTATTGTTTATGGAGAGAGTCACCTGAGAATAACCCTTTTTTGATGAAATTTCTGACGGATAACCAGAGAGTTTACTTTTTACCCTGATGTTCTTTATCTATAAAGAAGGAAACTGGAACAATTTTGACTTACTGGAATATGATACCAATTTTTTTAAAATTCAAGTGGACAGCTCGAGTTATCACATTGCCAGAAAAGAATACTATGGATGTTGATTTCCTTAAGAATTTAGGTGGAGTTATCTTGAGTTAAAAAGGGCAGTTGAGGTGATGAAAATTACTTACAACAACTGTACTAACCTTGAAAATCTAGGATTCCAGATATTTCAATGAGAGATTTTTCTCTCCTGTTAAATGTGAGCAACATGGGATTTAATATTGGATGACTTCCAGGAGAATCATATTGTAAAGTCAAGACAAATTTTGTGATAAATCAAGCATATTAAGTGCATAATATATGTTTTAAACATTTTCTCCCAATGGTCTATTGATAATGTGCACATTTCAGCAGCTCCTGACACTTGATTACTGTAGGTTTGAAGAATTTTTCAGGGTCATCTCAGAATATGTAACAATTCACTCATATAATATGTGAAAATTAAATAATATACACATCTCAGTAAAATATAATTTTAAGATAGTTTGTAGGTACTGAAAGAAAAATCTTCAGGTAACAGAAATGGATGGCAACTGCATAATCAATAACACAAACAGGTGAGCTACTACTCCTATAACTTAGAAGAAGATGGGAACTGAGGTCAATCTGATGGATTTTCCTTTGTAGGTTATCTGTTTCTTTTCTCTAGCCATTCTCATTATTTTTTCCTAATCTTGGGATCTTGGAAGTTTAACGATGATGTGTCTCATTGTGGCTTTTCTTTCATTAAAGTAGTTTGGTGTCCTGTTGACTTCCTCTATGTCTACTTTCATTTCTTCAGATTTGGGAAGTTCTCCTCTATTATTAAATTAAAAAGACTTTCAGTTCCCATGACTCTTTCCTCTTCTTCTGGGATTTCTATTACTCTTATGTTTCTTTTATTTAAGGAATCTGACATATCTCTGAGTTTTTCTTCAGTCTTCTTTCCTTGTTTTTCTCTCTTTTTCTTTCTTTGTCCTCTCTATTTCTGTACCTCAAGTGTGATGATTTGTTCTTCCATTTCATCTAATCTGCTTCCATGACTTTTCCGTGCATTTTTGAGCTCATCTGTTGCAACCCTTAAATCTTGAGTCTCTTTCAATTTCAATTTTAGGGATTCATTTTCATTCTTCAGTTCATTAATTAGGTTATACATATTCATTCTTTCCTTTTTTATGTTTCTACTTCTTCCCTTAGTGCATCAAATGCTTCTTTCATTCTGTTGTCCTTTTTTTCTGATTCTTCTCTTATTTTTCAGAGTGCATTTAACATGTTAATATTGGAATCTTTGTCTGAGATACACATCATTTCTTCAATGTTTTCCGTGGTGTTTTCTGGAGATTGTCTTTTATTTGGTGGTGATGGATTGTTTCCTGTAGGGTCTGATTGCATGTCTATGGTTTTTCTCTTTACTGTGTTTTGCTTTCTAACTTGTTCTACATATTGAGAAACCATGGATCTGGTGTTTGTCGACATGCTGATAGTAGTGTTTTCCAGATTAAAAGTAGATCTATAATTTAGTTTAGTAATTTGTGCCAGCGCCAGTGACTTCCAGCTTCTAACCGGGATGGGAGAAAGGTTGGGTGAGTTCCCTCTGCAACCTGGCTGAAGGGGGTGGCAATCCAAATCTGTGGCTCAGGCAGTGGCAGCACAAAGAAAGAACCCTCCCAGGCCTGGTGCTGGGCCAGTGACCTCTGGCTTCTCCCTTGCCTTGTTCTTGATCCCAAAGGGAAGGCTTTCAGTTTTGTCATTGTTTAGGATGATACTGGCTGTGGGTTTCTCATATATTGCTTTTATTATGTTAAGTTACATTTTCTCTATCCCCAGGATTTCAAGGACCTTCAACTTAAAATGATACTAAACTTTGTCAAATGCTTTCTCAGCATCTATTGATAGGACCATGTGGTTTTTCTTTTTCTTTTTGTTGATGGTTTGGATTACACTAATTGATTTTTGGGTGTTGAACCACGCTTGTTTCCCTGTGATAAATCCCACTTAGTCATGATATATTATATTTTCGATGCATTAGTGGATTCTCTTTGCTAGGTTTTGTTGAGAATTTTTGCATGTGTTCTTTAGGGGGATTGACCTGTAGTTTTCTTTCTTTGTGTTATCTTTGTTTGGTTTTGATATTTATGTGATGTTGGTGCTGTAAAATGTGTTTGGTAATGTTTCTATATTTCTCTATTTTTTTTAATAAGTTTTTATAAGAAAGGACCTGTTCATCTCTGATCATCTGGTAGAATTCACCTGTAAATCCATATGGTTCAGGCCTTTTGTTTTGGGTGAGTGCTTTTGTTACTATTTTACTTTGTTGCTTGAGCTTAGTTTATTTAGATTTTGTTTGTCCAGTTTTGGATGGATGTATGCTTCTAAAAATTTGCCCATTGAATCAAGGTTGTCAGACTTGTTTGTATAGAGCTGCTCCTAGTAATGTCTAATTCACAGCAATTATCCTCTGTATTTCTGAATTGTCTGTTGTAACTTCTCCTTTTTCATTTATGATTTTGTTTATTTTTGTTTTCTTTCTTCTCTTCTTTGTGAGTCTAACTAGAGGTTTATCTATTTTATTTATCTTTTCAAAGAACCACCTTTTTGGTTTTGTTGACCTATTATATTGTCTTTTTTGTTTATACTTCATTTATTTCTGCTTGAATTTTGATCATCTCCTTCCTTTCACTTGTTGGATTTTTCTGTTGTTCTCTAGTTCTCTCAGATGTGAGATTGGGTTGTTTCTTTGGATATTTTCTTGTTTCTTAATGTGGGATTGTATTGCTCTATATTTTCCTCTTATTACTGCTTTTCAAAGGCATTTTCTAAGATCATTTTGAAATATTACTCTATTCCAGTCAACAGGATGGACAGAGGAATTAAGTGATAATTTTATAGCCATATTTCATTAACTAAGTTCAGTCATGTGGGTGCAACTAATACCAAGTACTCTGAGATTGTATTCTAGTTCTAGAAAACTAGAAAAAAAGGTAATGGGTTTGGCAAACATCTGGTAGACTCACTTATAGATCTTTGGGTAAGAAGGCATTCCTGTTGCTATTTCACTTAAGAGAAAACTCAAAACAGACTAATGAACTGATTGAGGTTATAGAGCAGTCAGGACTAATCACCTGACTCTCAAGCCTACATTGAGTTCCTTATCTGGAATATCTAACTATACCATACTGTCTTCATGAAAACAGAAATTTTAAATTACAATGCCCAAACCTGGAAAATGGGAAGAGAACATATCATTGCTTTAGTAGAAAAGCCAGACGCTGATGATGGAAAGAAGTGGAACTCCTTATTATGTGCTAATACTAGCTCTAACTTAGCACAAACTATATGGTATAAGATTTGAAACTAAGAAATTAATATATTTATTGGTTCCTGTCTCAATAAATACTTGAGATAATCAACAGAACCAAAATAAAATGATTTTGAAAACCCATTTCCAAACCATAGTTTTAAAGTGAATAACCAACACATACAGATACTCAAGGAAATCAACTCAGGGTAAAGATCAGATCAAATCAGGTTTCACCTGGCTTAGGTGTAAAGATCCAGGCTTCAAGTCTGACACTGATGCCAAACTGAAGTAAGACTTAGAGATGTTTTCAGAAGGTGACTGTGCTTTCCATGTAGGCAGAATATGAGTCATTGAATGCCTGATGGAGGATCATGGAACCATTCTTATTTGGAAAACATGATCCCATGACACATGCTCCTTGATCACAGAATTGGTGATTACCTGTGACATTAGCCAATAAAATGTGATAGAATGATGCTGTACTAATTCTAGACCTAAATTTTAAAAAGATCTGACAGTTTCTGATTTGCATTTTGGGGATCCTTGAGTTGTTATGTAAAAGGTCTTGCTATATTTTATAAAATACCAGATGAGGTTAAATAGAGTCTCTGCAGCAAAGGTAAGGCTGAATTCACCTGACTAAAGAGAAAGTGGCACAAGCATCACAAAAATTCCGGCTGAGCATAAACTTTCAATAGTAAGAATGAGCCATCTTAGATGCTTGAGCCCAGTAGAATATATCTCCTGTCAAACCCAAAGGAGAAAGAGAAATATGTCAGTTAACCCCCCAAATAAAATAGTTCATTATTTCAAGATATTACATTTAGGGTGATTTGTTTTTCCACAAGAGAAAACTAGAATAATTGGCAATCTAATGGAAGCTACTAGGCTCACTGTCTACATCAACCCATGCTATTGCTTTCCAACTTCTTTCTCTGTTCTCCAAATTGAGTGTAAGCCCCCACCATGCCATGGACACTGCTACTTTTGTATCTTTATTGATAAAACAATCCCCTCCCCATTTGGGGGGAGACTCTTGTCTTTCTCCCAAACTAGTGAAATACATATGAAAGGAATAATTGTGCAAAGTAAAATTGGGTGCCCCAACAATTAAACAAAAGGGAAAGATTGTAGGAAAGAAAAAATAGTAAGAAAGGAATAGTTTGCTCCTTGAATGCTAAGCAGCATTAAGAATGATTAAACATATGGCACCTATTAAATGTATATTTATGCATATGAATAAACAGTAAATTTTCAGTTCCATATGGAGAAAACTGTCCACCTGCCAATAGGTGTACTTATCTAGAACAGCCAGATGTCTCTATCCAAAACCAGGGAGTAATTTTGGAGAAATAAATTCACACATGCAAAGAAAACTTTTTCCTATAGAGATTTTAATTTTTTCTGAAAAGCTAAGACATAAAAACTAAGAAAAACATGTTTCAGAAAATGCTAAGTTAATCATAAATTTGAGTGCCTATAAGCACATAAGTAAATATCTTGTGAAATAAAATTTTTATTTCCAAAAACATTAAATATACAAATGCAAAATGTATATTGTAATTAGCCTCTTCATATTTTGAAGGACAGATATAAGTAGAATTATTTTAAAATATAGTTGTCATGGTAGAAACACTGCTTTTTACCTGCTTATACTGGGCCAAATGTTCTTTGGACTAGCCCAGATAGCAAATGTTTCTTAAATATTGTTTGAGAAACAAGCAGAAGAAAGATAGCCCAATATGATAACCAAAACTGTGGATTATAGGTGTTTTTCCAAAGGGTCAAATTGATAACCTATTATGTGTAGCCAAAAATATTTTAATTTCTTAACTAATTTTTAAACTAGCTATGTCATTGTCTTCTGTTCTTACCAAAAAATCTCCAAAATTTAGCCTTTTGGGAGGCATATTTTATGTTTCAAACTGAAACACTGCACCCTGAATTACAATTTTTAATGCCATATGAATGTTGTCTCTCATTTTTACTTTATTTTTGGGCTGAGAGTACTCCTCTCCTTAATTCCAAAGTTATCTCCTTTGAGTCCATTTTACATTATCCCCTTATCCACTTACCTACTTTCAAAATAATTTTGGGGGAAATCCAGGGAGAATGATATCAGCAAATGATGGGAAAGGACCTATTTTACTGTCCTTAACCCAATGAACATTAATTTTGATATCCACCAAAGACAATGTCTTTATGGAATTCAGAGAGTTCAGCATAATGTTTGAGGAAAGAAAATTGATGCTGATTGCATTGATAAGAGTTAGAGGAATGTTTTCACTTTACCTGCATTACCTCATGACTAAGCACATCTCAGTGCCAAGAAAGATCTGTTAAGCCTGAAATTTCTTCCACAGTGGAAAGTGAGCATATGTGGTGAGTGTCCTGCTGTGTGGAATGCTGCCAATGATGTCCACCTCTTTATCACCATGTCCTGAACACTGAGATAAGCAATCTGATTGAAAGGAGGGAAGGAGTTAGGAGAACAATACCAGGGATCTTAAAAAGAATCAAAGTAAAATGGATATTATCAACAGGTTGATAGACTGCATACGAAAGTCTGTCCATGATCTGCTGTGCATATCTCATGCACAGATCCATAACAGACCCTCAGTGTTCCAGATGGAACACAAATTGATGGGGAAATATCAAACTCCACACACAAATACACACCAAAAAAATTCTACAAAAGTAGATATCTCAATCAAAATTTGAAAGGACCTCATATATAAATCAAACAGTACAATGTTAAACAAAAACATGAAAAATGAAATAGAACAGATAACAAAAAATACAGATAAAAGAAAAATTGGCAGTAGTTGTTGGCTGGGCATGGTGGTACATGCCTGTAAATGGCAGCCTAGGAAGCCATGGCTGGGGCCAGGGATCATGGTTCGAGTCCTGCCAGGGGCACATAGTGAGACCTACTTCCAAAAAAATAAGCTGGGCATGGTGGCACATGCCTGTAATCCCAGTTAGCTGGGAATCTGAGGCTGGGGATTGTTTGAGTCTGTGGTACCCTGGGCAATATGAGCATGTGGTTCCACCAGCAAAAATAGTTAGACCTGGTCTCAAAAAAAAAAAAATGGCAGTAGCAAGTTGCCCTATATGAGTACTTACCCTCAATGTAAATAGACTGAACTCTCCAATGAAAAAGTAGAGTGCTTAGGTGGATCACAAAACAACAAAGCCCAACATTTTCTCTCCCTAGCAGGCGCAAATGTGTTTCAAATGTAAAATAGATTCATAGAAAATGGTTGAAAAATAATTCTAGAAGTAGAGGGAAACCAAAAAAGACAGAAAATCTATTATATGATTAAAAATATATACTTCCAGCTAAAAACAGTAGAAAGAAACAGAGATGAACATTGTGCACAAATAATATCTATGAAGCTTAAGTATTCTAGTGCGGGGAACTTAGTCTGATCAAGCTCATGCTTGGGGACTGAGTTATGCTTTGGCCAAATATTGTGGACAGAAGAGGGTTACCTTGTCACTATGGCCAGCAACAAATCCTATCCCCATCCCATTTCCACCTCTGTTATCACATCTGTGGATTTGCAATAACTGCTTATCATTTGTTCATTCTCCCAAGAAATTTTCAGATGTTCTTCTCTGTTATAACAGTTTCTATATAGAGTTCAACATGGCTCAGCCTTATTTAATTTGTCTCTTCCAGAAGGTTTTGGGGAAGGAAATTTTGGTGCCTATTGCTTCAACCAGAGTTCCCAATTCCCACTGCTCTCGGTAATAGCAATGCCCACTCAAATGTCAACAAAATTCTTCCAGAAAAAAAAATGTCCCAGAATGCCCTAGCATGACTTGGAAGGTTGATCTCCAGAGCAATTGGTAGCTGGGATAGGTGCTCTTCCGTTCACATTCTCCCTCACTTCCTCCCACTTCTTGACGTCACCAGTCACCACCAACCTTAGTTTGAGATCTTCATTGGAAACTCCTGGGAGTCTATAAGTAGGACAGGTTATCTACATCTTCTATGAGCAAAATTTTTAATTGTAATAGCACTTGGAAACCTCTCATAAGGTATTGCCACCATACTGACCTACCATCAAATCTGCATAGATCACTATTATAGTCTATTGTGTTCTGTTTGTTCTTACTCCTTCTCCCTTGTCCCCTTTCAGGAACTGGGCTCTGTAATCAAATGTTAATGGTTGGTTTTTAAGTTTGTCTTTATCTGACTCTGAATTTAATTTCTATATTCCACATAGTGATACAATCTGGTATTTATCTTTTTTCTTCTAGCTATTCGGTATTAGCAAATTCTTTCCAGCTCCACTCATGTTGCCACAAATGCCATGAATTCTTTTTTTTTTATCACTGATATTCCATTGAGAATATATACTCCATCTTGAGTCAGCATCCCTTTGGGGGCACTAAGGTTGTTTCCATAATTATCAGCAGTAAATAGTACTGCAATAAACATGGGAAAGCGAGTTTCCTTTTGAATTAGCATTTTTTAATTTGGGGGGTAAGTCCTGTGGAATGGAATTAATCAATCATGTGGAAGATCCATTTTTAATGTTTTAAGACACCTCTACACTGCTTCCATAGAACTGAAACAGTCTGCATTCCCACCAACAATCTAGGAGAATTCCCTTTCTGCACATCCTCACTAACACTTGTTTTTGGTCTTTTCTGTGTAAATCATCTCACAGGTGTGATATGGTAGCTCATTGTAGTACTGATTTAAATTTCCCTAATAATAATTATTGCATACATTTTTTCATGTGCCTTTTGGCAGTTTGTATATCCTTTTTGGAAAAGTGTCTGTTTAGTTCTGCATATTTTTTTACTAGTTCATTTGTTTTTATAAAGTTTTATAAGTTCTTTTCATACCTGTAACAATTGAAGATCATAGTCTGATATATGTTAGGCAAATATTTTCTCCCACTCAGTAGAGCATCTTTTCATTTAAACTTAAATGAAATGTTTAGGGTTTTTTGCTATGAAGATTTTTAGTTAGATGTCATCTAAGTTGGTGTGTTTTTTTTTTTTTTCATTTTCTTTGCTGTTGGCAATGAATTCTTCAAGATATCACTAAAGCTATTGTCATGAAATATTTTGTTTGCTTTCTTCTGTTTTATGGTTTGGAATCTTACATCCAAGTTTTTCACACATTTTGAATTCATTTTTGTGAATGTTTTGAGTAGAGGTCTAGTTGTATTCTTTTGCAAATATCTCTTCCAAAATCATTTATTGAAGAGAATGTGCTTATTTCCCATGCATAGTTTTGTCTCCTCTGTCATAGATTGTTCATAGCTATGGTATTTTTTTTTCTACTTCATTGGTGTTTGCATCTATTTTTTCTAGAAATGGGCTGGTTTCACTATTATAATTTTATTATATAATTTGAAGTTTTGAAAAGTGATACTTCCATTATTCTCTTTTAGGACATAAACAAATGGGAAATTATTCCCTGGTCATGGATTGGGAGAATCAATATGGTCAAAATGGCCTTCATACCCAAAGTAATATGCAGATTCAATGCAATCCCACTCAAAAATATCAACAACAATTTTCATAGAACTGGAACAAATACTACCAAAATTCATATTAAATCACAAAATATTTTTTATATGTTTTATATGTTTTTAGGAGAAAAAATGATCCCAACTTCCCTCTTTGTCTTGCTACTGGTGCAGTCACCCCTTCTCACTCTCTCTCCATTTAATGAAATTACATTCCTGAACTTTCAGGATATATGACTAGGTCAGTATATATCTAGCTTCATAGTTCCAGTATCTTTTGCTGGCTTTGCAATTTAGTAGTTTTTCTTTATGCTTTTTAAGGCCATTTTCTTCTGTTACCCATTTAGTCAAATATTGTATCTTTTTTTTGCTTGTATGGTTTCTATGCTACCAGATATATTTACTGCTCTTAAAAAGTTTTGATCTGTGTAGGTATTTTTCATTTAAGAGGCTTTTGGTTTGTCTGTTTTGTAAGTCCAAAAGGCTCAGATTACTCCAGTCTTCTTGGTCCTTACTCTGTACATCTAATAGTCAACTGAGAATTGAATATTTTCTTATGTTAGCACATGATCTTTCCAGGTTTTCTAGTAATTATCTACTGATGCCTTGGGTACTCTGTTCTCAGGTCCAGAAGATATAATATTATTTTCTTAAATGTATTCATACTGGATGCTGAAACCATATGGGCCTACATTGAGGAGATCTATACCTGTCTACTTGCATTTTGGGGTGGGGGTTGAATAAAACTTGCTACCTAGATGTAAGATGAAAGTCTGTTCTGTGATGCCTATTTATATGGCAATGTGAAGAGATTAAAAAATAACACCCATTTTTGTAATTTTCCTGTAACTACCCTTCCTGATTTCAACTCATATAAGCAAACATTCTGAAGCATTAAAATATTCAAGACTACTTTTTAATATTATACCACATCAAAAAAGGAAAGTACATTCATACTGATAGCAGACAAAATCAACTTCAAACTGAAAAAGATGACAAAGACACAGATGGAAACTATATAGTGATCAATGGGTCAATACACCAGGAGAAATTACATATGTGTGTGTGTGTGTACATCAAATGAAAGTGCACTAAAATATGTTAAGCACTTGCTAACATCTCTAAAAACTGCTTTAGAAAAAACACATATGTAGTAAGAGACTTCAACTCCTCACTCTCACAATGAGAAAAAAAATAAACAAGGACATAATAACACTGAATAAATAACTAGACCAAAGGACCTAATTGAAATCTATAGGACACTGCATCTATAAAAAAATAATACACATTTCTTAAGGGAACTTGAATCATTCTCCAGGGTTGATCACATATTAAGCCACATGACCAGCATCAAAAAAGTCATGAAAATTTAAGTAATACCTTTTTTTCTGTGACCATAAAAAGCATCAAACTAGAAATCAATGAAGAAAAGAAAGACAGGAAACATCCCAGTTCTTGGAGACTGAAGTCATCACTATTGGAAAAATCTATGTCCTAATGAGGACATCAAGGAATACATGAAAAAATAATTTGAAATGAATGATAAAGAGAGTGCAACATTCCAAAATGTCTCAGATACTGCAAAAGCGGTGATAAGAGGTAAATATATAGCAATACAATCTCACATCAAAAAAAAAAAAAGAAAAACTCAAAGAAAGAACTTAACCTCATACCTGAGAGAATTAAAAAATGAACAAAAATATTCCAAAAGCAAGTAGAAGGAAATAATAAAAATTCTAGCAAATCTAAACGAAATAGTAATAAAAAGACAACACAAGAGATCAATGAAGCAAAAAGCTGACTCTTTGAATAGACTATCAAAATAGATAATCCCTTAGCCAGACTCACAAAGAAGAAAGGAGAGAAAATTCAAATAAATAGAATCATAAATGAAAGGAGAAACTACAACAGACAAAGCAGAAATAAAGAGGTTTAGAGACTATTACAAACAACTATATGAAAACAAGTTGAATAACTTCAATGAGATGGGAAAATTCTTAAAATTATACAACCATCCAACACTGGATAAAGAAGACATAGAAAGCTTAAACAGACTAATCACAAGCAATGAAATTGAAGCAGTAATTAAAACCTCTCCCCAAAACAAAAGCCCCAGACCAAATGAATTTACAAATGAGTTTTACTCAATGTTCAAAAATGAATTGGTGTCTAACAAAGACTCTTCAAAAAAATAGAGAGCAAATGAATGCTACCAAATACAGTCTATGAAGCCAATATCACACAAAGAAAGAAAACTACAGGCCAATCTCCCTACTGAACACAGATGCAAAAAATCTCAACAAAAAACTAACAAGTAGAACTATCCAACAATGTATTGAAAAGATAATATACCACAACTAAGTGATATTTATCCCAGGAAAACAAGGGTGTCTCAACACTGAAAAATCAAGTAATTCAACAAATCAACAGAGAAAACAAAAACCACATGATCAAATCAATAGATGCTGAGAAACCATTTGACAAAGTTCAACATTCTTTTAATGATGATCTTTGAAATTCTTGTTATAAAAGGAACATACCTTAAGATAATAAAGTGGATCAGAAAGTTTGGTATACTTACATAATGTAATGTAACTTGGTTCATTTGTGTTACCATGAATGGAGCTAAAAGGAATCATGTTAGTGAAAATAAGTCAGAAAGAAAAATAAATACCAGACAATCTCAGTTACATATGAGATATAGGGGATACAAACAAAATGACAAGATAAAATGTAAAACTAACAAACTGTCAGCATAACTGAAGCACAGAGCAAGAGAGGAGAGGGGTAAAATCAGGGGAGGGATGGACACAAGAGATTACAATGATCGTTCACAGTTGACAAAGTGGTGGAAGAACCTTGGGTTATACACAGTGTAAAAAGCAATTTTAAAAAGGAACAAAATTTCTTCATTGAAAGTAAACAGTACTATATTCTAGGGTCTCTCAGAGAACTCATTTCTCAGAATAATAATTTGATTCAAAATGAATAGATTATCGAAAGTACAAAGTTCTGGTTATAAGATAAATCCTGGAGATTTAACGTACGACAAAAAAAGATAATAAAAGTAATATACGACAAACTCAAAAAACCAAAATCAAACAAAATGTAAAAAAAAAAGCTGAAAGCCTTCTCTTTGAGATGGGAACAAGACAAAGCTGTCCACTTTCACCACTGCTGTTCAACATGATACTTAAAGTCTTAGAAAGAGCAATAAGACAAGGAAATAGTAGGAATCCTTATAGGGAAAGAAAAAATAAAATTATCATTGTTTGCAGTCATAGAAAAGCCTAAAAATTCCACAGAAAAACTAATGAGAACAATAAAGCAGTTCAGCCAAGTAGATGGTTACAAAATCAGCACACAAAAATCAGTACTTTTTTATATGCAAAAAAAATCAGAAGAAGAAATTAAGAAAGCCACTCCATTTATAATTGTACCAACAAAAATTGAATACCTGGGAAAAAACTTTACAAGAGATGTGAAAGACCTATACAAAGAAAATTATAAAACACTGTTAAAAGAAATAGAAGCATTGGTGATAACATCAAGTTAGAAGAAATCATGCTAGCAGAGATAAACCAGAAAGAAAAAGACAAAAACCAAATGGTTGGATTTATTGAAGATCTAGAGGAGAAACCACCAGAAGGTGAAGAAAAAGTCAAAACTACCAAATTGACAACAGAAGTACAGATACATAGGGGGAGATACATAGGCGGAGAAAGGGAGGGAGAAATCAGGGAAGGGTGAGGACAAAGATCAAAATGGAGGTTCACAGGTGATATAGTGGTAGAAGAACCCCAAAAAATAAAATGATTGTAGATCTATAGATATATAGAGATCTATAATATATCTACATATAGATCTATATAGCTCTGTAGATATATGCTATAATATAGATCTATAGATCTATATATAAAGATATATAGTTCATATATCTCTCATATATATATGCAAGTATGTATGTATGTATGTATGTATGTATGTATGTAGCAATCAGGGAAATGCAACTCAAAACCACAATGATAATCAATCTTACACCAGTAAGAATGCCCCATATTGAGAAAATGGGCAACAACAAGTGCTGGCTTAGATGTGAAGAGAAAAACTCTTACATTGCTGTTGGGAATGCAAACTGGTCTGGTCCAGTCACTATGGAAAGCTGTGTGGAGGACCCTCAAAACTACTGACAATAGAGCTACCATTTGATCCAGCAATCCCATTTCTGGGAAACTACCCAAAGGACACTAAAACACTAATTCAAAAAGACACCTGTTACCGGATGTTTATTGCAGCACTATTTACAATAGGCAGGATGTGAAAGCAACACAAATGCCCCCAAACATACAAATCAGAAGTTGTGATATATTTACACAATGGAATATTATTCAGCAATCACAAAAGATAAATGTAATATATTTGTGGTAACATAGATAGGCCTAGAAGGAATCATGCCATAAAGGAAAGACAGAAGTGGGATGGTTTCACATATAGGTGGGATACAGGGAAAATAAGCAAAAGGTCAAGAAAAACTGTTCTCAGTCAAAACTAAGTGAAAACAGAACTAAAGCATACAGCTACAGAGGGGAAGGGTTGAGTACGAATGATCAAGATAACTGTTTTTGGGTGATGGTGGTGGTAGAACCCCAGAGAATACAATGATGTTTTACATATATATATGTATATATACATATATATACATATGCATGTAAATAGCAAAAATATGTAAAAGACATAAAGTGAAAATAATTATAATATTAGGCCAGTAATCTAGTGAATGGACTTCCTAACTCTCCCATGAGTACTACTAATAATAAAATTAATAAAATAATAAAATTTTTGCTATTTGAGAATTTGTTCATTTAAATAATCATATTCTAGCACAAGAAATCAAGATAATTGTTCACAGTTGACTTGATTATGGGAGAACTTTGGAGTATGCAACTCTCTAAGAATATATATATATGTGCATGTGTGTGTGTGTGCATATATGAGCAATTAAAATATAACCTAAAACCACAAAATAGCTGTTTTAAATAAATCAATTAAAATAAATAATCTGATTCTATTATTCATGAAACTAGTCCAAAGTAGATAATGATATCCACATTTTTAATAGATGACTTCATACATGATTAAGTACCTTATTCAAAATTAAGTTGGAAGTAGCTAAATTGATATACAGACCAATTTTTATTTCTACAAATTCAGTTGTCTTAATAACTTTGACTTACAATTTCCCACCTTCCTGGTTGAGAAATTAATCTGAGTATTCTAAAACCACTCAAAATAGGGAAGAAAATCAGTTTCATTTCAGTTTCCTAAACCAGAAATCTAATTACTCATTATCCCTTAATCATTCAAACCCATAGTCATTCAGATCATTTGGTTCTGCATCTTAAATATCCCTTTGACCCACATATTTCTGTCAAGACCGGCTGTCCTTCTGCTAAGTCTTTCTTACCCCCAAGATAGGCAGCAGCTTCATAGCTATTTCTCAGTTTTGTTCCCTCTAGCTTTTTCTCCATACTGCTCTCAAGTCCCTGAAGTGTAAACTCAACCATTTTCCTTTACTAGTTAAAATATCTTGACTGGTACCTCAGTATTTTGATTTCCATCCTCCGAAATTGTTAAATATAGTTGATTAAAATTAAATTATTTTTCTCACTCATTTATTCCTGAGTGAATAGAGACTGGAGTTAAAAAGATATAGAACATTTCACTTTTTTCTGTTCTCTATTATCTATGGGTTCATTACTTTCTGCTCCAATGCAAAACTTGAATAACATATATTCTGGTATCATCAATATCCTTTATTCTCAAACTATTTTACCTCATTTCAGTTTGAATATGCAATATTTGACTCCAGGTTTATAGTTCTATACAATTTTTATATCCATCCCTGACTATAGCTTTCTTTGATTTTGTTTGTTTATACTAGACTTAGAAACTGAGGATTTCAGACATATTCCCAAGGCAACTACGATAAACCCTCACAAAACACTATAAATTTTGTTTTTTAGTCCTCAGCAACACCAAATGAGAAGTACAATAGAGTTTTGAGAGATGGGCTCTTTTGACGGTACTAATTTTAGTTTGAATATGTGTTCTATGGTAATTATTTTGTGTTGTAATTGAGCTATTATACTTAGGCATCATTTTCATCTTTTTGGTGGGTGCTTTGTTTTCATTTTTATAAGTAAAGTAAATAAGTTTGAGGAAGATGGAATCACTAATCAAATTCACAAACTGCAAGTATTAGACTCAGTATTCACCTCTGAGTCCTTCAAACCCCAATGCAAAATATGCTCTTAATTTTTCAAAACCAACAGGTTCTGTTTTGTTCCCACCTCCATTGCTTCTACCCCTGTGACCCTTTATTTCTTTCTCTTTTTAGCCTCATAAAGATGACTTTATTTCTTTAATTTCTATAAGTATTTTGCTTTTCTTTTTTTTTGAATTTTGTTTTATTTATTTTTTAAAATAATAAGTATATATATATATGTATATATATATATATATTTCACATCATTGTGATCCTGGGGGTACCCCACCACCTCCCCTCCATGACCACTCCAGCTGGTACCCTCTCATAGTTGTATACTTTCATTTGGTTGTCCATATATTAATGAGACCATTTGGTTTTCTGTCTTTTTCCTTGTGACTTGTTTCTGCCAGTATGATTTCTTCTAGGTACATCCATGGTACCAAAAAATCATAAAATTTGTGATTTTTATTGTTGTATAATATTCCATTGTATATATATACCACATCTTTTTCATCCAGTCATCTGTCTTGGGGCATTTGGGTTGTTTCCAGGACCGTGTAATTATAAATAGTGCTGCAATAAACATCCAAGCACATGTGTCCCTTTGTACCCACACTGAGGTCTCTTTTGGGTAGATTCCTAGAATAGCAATTGGTAGGTCAAATGGTAGTTCCATTTTCATTAGTTTGAGGGTCCTCCACACTGCTTTCCATAGTGGCTGGACCAGTTTACATTCCCACCAACAGTGTAAAAGTGTTCCTTTCTCTCCACATCCACACCAGCATTTGTCGTTGTCTGTTTTTTGGATGTGGGCCATTCTTATTGGTGTAAGGTGGTATCTCATTATGGTTTTGATTTGCATTTCCCTTACTGGTGGTGACGCTGAACAATTTTTCAAGTGCCTGATGGTCATTAGGACTTCCTCTTTGGAGAAGTGTCTTTTTAGGTCTTCTACCCATTTTTTAACTGGGTTTTTTGCTCTGTTTTTGTTAAGTTGTGTGAGTTCTTTGTGTATCTTTGCGATCAGACCCTTATTACTTGTATGGTGGGTGAAAATTTTTTCACACTTGGTTGGGATTCCTTTTGTTTTCTCTTTTGTCTGTTTTGGTGTACAGAAGCTTTTTAGTTTGATGTAGTCCCGGCTACTTATGTTTTCCTTTTGCCATCTATGGATGTGGCCAAAAATGGATTTCTGAATTGTAAATCATGAAGGGTTTTGCCCAGGTTTTCCTCTATGTTTTTTATTGTTTCAGCTCTAATGTCTTACGTGGAGAGAGTGGGCATCCTTGCCTGGTTCCAGATCTTAATTGGAATGATTTCAGTGTGTCCCCATTTAAGATGATGTTTGCTGTAGGTTTGTCAGAGATGGATTTTATTATATTGAGATATGTTACTTTTATCCCCAAATTTTCAAGAGTTTTATCATAAATGTGTGTTGAACTTTATCAAATGCTTTCTGTGCATCTATTGATATGACCATATGTTTTTTTGGTTTTCTCCTTGTTAATGTGGTGGATTATATTAATTGATTTTCGAATGTTGAATCATCCCTGTGCCCCTGGGATAAATCCCACTTGTTCATGGTGAATAATGCTTTTTATACATCACTGGATTTGGTTTGCCAAGATTTTATTTAAAATTTTTGCGTCTGTGTTCATTAGGGAAATTGGTCTATAGTTTTCTTTCTTTGTGCTGTCTTAATTTGGTTTTGGTATGAGAGTGATGTTTGCTTCATCGAATGTGCTTGGCAATTTTCCTTTTCTCAAATTTTTGGAAAAGCTTTAGTAGTGCTGGCATTATTACCTCTTTGAATGTCTGATAAAATTCATTTGTGAAACCATCTGGTCCTGAGCTTTTGTTTTTATGTAGAGTTTTTGATGACTGCTTCAATCTCGCTGCTAGTGATTGGTATGTTTAAGTTCTCTATGTATTCTTTGTTTAGTTTTGGGTGGTTATATCTTTCCAGGAATCTGTCCATCTAATCCAGGTTGTTGTATTTGTTTGCATATAGGTGTTCATAGTAATCTCTGATTATCCTTTGGATTTCTGATGTGTCTGTTGTAATTTCTCCTCTTTCATTTGTAATCCTTATTATTTGAGTGTTCTCTCTTTTCTTTGTGAGGTTTGCAAGGGGTTTACCAATTTTATTTATTTTTTCAAAGAACCAAATTTTGGTTTTGTTGATTTTCTCAATAGTCTTTTTGCTATCTAGCTTGTTTATTTCTGTTTTATTTTTATTATTCCTTGTCTTCTGCTGGGTTTGGGGATTTTTTTTTGTTCTTTTTCTAGTTCATTGAGTTGGGAGATTAGGTTATTTCTGTGGTTGTTTTCTTGCTTTTTGATATGAACCTTTATTGCTATGAACCTTCCTCTTAAAAATGCTTTTGCTGAGTCCCAGATATTTTGGAATGTTGTGTCTTCTTTGTCACTTGTTTCAAAGAAGGTTTTACTTTCTTTCTTAATTTTCTCAGTTACCCTGTCTTCATTTGGTGACATGTTATTCAGTCTCCTTGTGTTCGGCATGCTTCTTGCTTTCTTTTCATTGTTGATTTCTAGTTTGATGCCTTTATGATCAGAGAAAAAAGTTGGTACTATTTTAATTTTGTATATATGTTAATGTTTGCCTTATATTCTAATATTTGGTTGATTTTTGAGAATGATCTATGTGCATTTGAGAAGAATGTGTATTCCTTTCTTTGGGGATGCAGTGTCCTGTAGATATCTAGTAGGTCCATACAGTCTAGATCTTCATTTAGGAATTTTGTGTCTTTTTTTAGTTTTTGTCTTGTTGATCTGTCCTTTGGTGACAGTGGTGTGTTGAAATTATCTATCACATATGATTTTCGCCAATGTCTGTTTTCAGTTCTATTAGTAGTTGATGAATTTTGGTGCTCCCTCATTTGGTGAGTATATGTTAATAATTGTTATGTCTTTGTTATGTATTGACCCTTTTACCATCCTTCTTTATCCCTTGTCACCTTTTTAAGCTTAAAGTCTACTTTATCTACTATTAGTATGGCTACTCCTGCTTTCTTCTGGGGGCCATTTGCTTGCAGAACTATTTTCCAGAACTTTACTTTTAGTCTGTATTTATCTTTTGTGTTTAAGTGTGTTTCCTTCAGGCAGCAGAATGTTGGGTTTTGTTTTTTGATCCACTCTGCTAAACTGTTTCTTTTGATTGCTGAATTTAGATCATTGACATTTAGGGTGATGATTGATACTTGCTGTTCTAGTGTTGACTTTTGGAGGGTCATTTGGAGGTTAGGGTTAGCTTCCTTGTATGTTTATTCTTCTGTTGGTTTTAATCTGAGGGCTTCTTGCAAGATTTCTTGGAGTGGTGCTTTAGTGGTAGCATATTTCTGGAGGCTTTTCTTGTCTGAGAAGGTTTTTATTCTTCTTTCGTAGAAGAAAAAAAGCTTTGCAGGATAGAGTAATATTGACTGGCATTTCTTATCTTGGAGATTTTTGAAGATATGAATCCATGCTCTCCGTGTTTGGAGTGTCTCTTCAGAGACATCTGAGGCCAGCCTAATAGATTTTCCTTTGTATGTTATCTGTTTCTTTTCTCTAGCCAATCTCATTAATTTTTCCTTATCCTGGACTCTTGGGACTTTTACGATGATGTGTCTTGCTGTGGTTTTTCTTTCATTGATGTAGTTTTGTGTTCTTTTGACTCATGGATGTCAAATTTCATTTCTTTCTTCAGGATTGGGAAGTTTTCCTCCATTATTTCTTTAAATAGCCTTTCAGTACCCATATCCTCTCTTCTCCTTCTGGGACATCCATCACTCTGTTTCCTTTCTTTAAGGAATCAGACAGCTCTCTGAGTTTTTCTTCTATTTTTTACACTGTGTCTCTCTTTCTCTGTCTTTCTTCTTCCTCTCAATTTTGGTGTCCTCCAGGCTACTTATTTGTTCTTCAATTTCATCCAGTCTGCTTTCATAACTTTCCCCTGCGTTTTTGAGCTCTTCTGTTGCTCCCTTTAGATCTTGGGTTTCTTTCTGAACTTTGTTCAGGTATTCAATTTTATTCTTCAATTCTTCAATTATTTTACCTTTGTTGATGTTTTCTTTCTTAATTTTTTGCATTTCTTCTTCTAACATATTCAGTTTCTCTGTCATGCTCACTTCTTTTTCTTTATGTTTTTCTAATTCTTCCCTTAGCTCTTTATATACTTGCATTATGCACAGGTTCAGCTCCTTGTCTGGGAGGTGGCACATTTCTTCCATGTTATATTTGCTGGTTTCTAGAGTTTGTCTTTCCTTCGATGGTGTATTAGTTTCTGTGGGGCTTTCTGGGGTGTTTGCCTTTTTTCTCTTTCCTGTGCTTTGCTTTTGCACTTCTTCCACATATTGAGTGACTATGACTCTAGTATTTGCTGGTACAATGATTGGAGTCTTCTGGTAGCTTATAGCTGATTCTGTCTTTGTGTCTATGCAGCTGAGTTGAGTAATTTTTTGTTTTCTTTGGCTGATTTGGGTGAGCAGTTCCTTTTCCCTGAGCATGCATGATAAGTGTATGTGGTTGCTATGGTACATTGTCTTATTTTCTCATAATTTTTGCCTTATAGGATTATTGGACAACATGTCAATTATGTGTTTCCCTAAGAAGGGTTCTGGTTAGTAGAGGCTTTAGGGCTTCTTCTGTGGTTCTTTATGGAAGAGGAGTATAGGTCTTTTGTTGTTGTTCTTTTTTGTTTTTAGTCCTTCTGTTGGGTCATTTTGTCTTCAGGTCTTTCTCGAGGTCTCTAGGTTGCTGAGCGGTCCTCCTGCCCCCATCTGGGGTCTGGATTGCAGTCCATACTTTTGCAGCTGGTTAGGGTCTTTTCCCTTTTGGCACAGTCTCTGGGTCATGCCCACCTACATGGTTGCTAGGGTGACAGGATCAGGATGCCCCCCTTTTGCTTGCAAAGCTGTAGGGACCCTGCTTCAGGTCTCTCTTGGGATCTCTAGACTGCTGAGTGTGCCCCCACTCTGACCTGGGGTCTGGATTGCAGTCTGTTTTGCTTTTCTGAATTGCTCTGTCACTGTACAATATTTGTCTTTGTCATTCTGACTTGCTTACATGCTTATCTCTCAAATTCCTATTTTTCTATAAAGAGCAACATTTTTCTTAAATTATGACTTAATAGTATTCCATTGTATTATAATAAATCAGATGTTTTTTATCCAATCCCCTATCGGTAGGCACATATTGCTATGTGCTCACTATTGCAAATAGTGCTGTATTAAAACCTGTAGAGCTTGTAGCTCTTGATTTGATCATTTCATATTCCTGAGATAAAGTCTCCACTGTGGGATTTCAGGGTCATATAATATTTCCATTTTTAGTTTATTAAGCTAAATCCAGATGACTTTAAAATGGCTAAACAAGCTAACATGGCCATAAACAATATAAGAGCAATCCTCTTTTTCTGCATCTTCTCCACCACTATTGTTAGAGGTCTCTGAAGTGTGTACCATTCTCATGGATGTGAGATGGTACCTTATACTTTTAACATGCATCTCTTTATTAGAAGTGATGATGAACATTTTTACATATGTCCTTTGGCCTTCAAGAAATTCTCTGTTGTGAATTGTCTGTTGATATCAGCAGCCTATTTGTTTAATTTGATCATTTGGTTTGTGTTGTTGAATTATTGAAGATTTTTACAAGATTAATATCTTAGATATTAATTCATTGTCAGTCATGTTATGTAAATGTTTTTCCCAATATGGTAAGAAATTTTATCATAGTGTATTTTGCTACATAGAAATTTTTTAGTGTAATCATAATTACTTTAATTCCCTTGCCAAAATGTTGTCACCAAAATATCATTTTGTTTTTATTAGCGTATGCATCACCAATGTTTTCTCCTGTGTATTTTTTTTACAAGTTTTACATTAAAATCTTAAATCCACTAAGAATTTACCTTTGTGTAACTTCATTTTTTTATGTATAGCTTTCCAATTTTCCCAACATCACTAATTAAATCATGGATTTTCCCCCATACCTTGTTTTAGCATAGATTAGGTATAGGTATATGTGCAGATTTGCTTTCAAACTTTTAATTGTGTCATTGGTGCACTATCTGTTTTAATTCCAGTGCCATACTCACTTCATACTGGTATAGAATTCAGGTTGTGGAAGTCTTTTATTCAACCTCCTATGTTAAGGTTGCTTTGCAATTCAAGAACTTTTGTGGTTCCACATAAATTTAAAAATGTTCATTTTCTCTGAAATATATTTCTGGGATCGTGAGAGTATTTGTATTAAATTCATATATCATTTTAATAAAGGCAGTCTTCTATCCATGAGCATAGGCTATCTTTCCATCTCCTTATACGGCTATCTAAGTACTTTGTAATCCTCATTGTGTAGGTCCTTTACCTCCTTTATTAGCTTGATTCCAAGGTATTTAATTCATTTTGAAACAATTATAAATTGATTTAATTTCCTACTAATTATTTAAAAACTGAATTTTTAACTATGAATTTTTTTAATGTTGAATTTTATTCTATTTGTATTCATTTATTGTTTAATAAAATTTTGATTATTTTTTAACTGAGGTAATATTGGAATAGTCAAAGCAGGTATTATCACCAGAGTGCACCCACCACCAACTCACACATATTCAACCACCATAGACAATTATATTTCCTTCCCTCTTTATACTTTTCCCTCCCCACCCCCATTCCCCATGTTGTTTCTGTTCTGCAGTCAGCTACGAAGGGTTTTTCAACTTGTCTTTATCAATTAATTTAGTAACTTTATAGACCACATATCAGTGACACCATCTAGTATTTATCCTATTTCTTTCTGGCCTATTTCATTATACTTTCAAATTCCATCCATGTTGCCATAAATTGCATGAATCTATCTTTTTTTTTTTTTTTTTTGATCATTGATCAATATTCCACTGTGTGTATATACCACATCTTCTTGATCCACTCATCTGTTCTGGGGCACTTAGTTTGTTCCCATAGTTTAGCTATAACAAATAGTGTTGCAGTAAACACAAGTTCAAGTTTCTTTCAGACTAGTGCTTTTAAATTTTTTGGATAGATGTCTAGTAGTGGAATTTCTGTGAACTGGTTTGCAATTTCCACCAGCTGTGTATGAAGGCTCCCTTTTCTCCACATTCTCATCAGTACTTGCTTCTGGTCTTTCAATATGGGCCTTTCTCACAAGTGTGAGGAGGCATCTCATTGTGGTCATTTACATATGTCTAATAATTATTTTGAACATTTTTTCATGGGTTTCATGGCCATGAATGTCTTTTTGGAAAGGTGTCTGTACTTTTGCCCATCCAGTAAGGTGTCTCTTCTTATTACTGCTTCTTTCACCATATATAAGTTTTTTAATTTGATGTATTACCTGCTGTTTATGTTCTCCTTTGTTTTCCTTGCTATTGGGAAGTAATCCGTAAAGTTTATATCAAGAAATTTTTTTTGTAGTATAACAACCCATATATCAAGAAACATTTTGCCTATGTTTTCTTCTATTATTTTATAATTTCAGGTTTTACATCCAAATGTTTAATACATTTTGAGTTAATTTTGGTGTATGGCTTGAGATTATGATCTAGTTTTAGTCTTTTGCATGCAATAGTTCAGTTTTCCCATCACTATTTATAGCAGAGGTTATTGTTTTTCCAGTGTAAATTTTAAGATTCTTTGTCATGAATTTGTTATCTACTACCTATTGATTTATTTCTGGATTCTCCATTCTATATTCCACTGCTCTGCTCTGTTCTAGAACCAGGCTGTTTTATTGTGATTTTATAATAAAGCTTGAATTCTGTAATTTTATGCCTCCATTCTCTTTTTCTTTCCCAATATTACTTTCTCTTTTCAAGATCTTTTGTGATTTCAGTAGTATTTCCTTAGTAGTATTTGAAAATGCCTGTTATTCTTACTAGAATTGTATTAAATCTGTATATTGCTTTGGATAGAATGGCTATTTTGACAATTTCCAGTCTTCCAATTCATGAACAGGAAGTATTTTTCTATTTCTTTGTATGCCCTTTCAACAATGTCTTATAGTTTCCTTTGTAATGAATTTTGCCTCCTGTATTAGACTTATTCCTAGATATTTAATTATTTTTTGTTAAATTGTAAATTATATCACTTTCTTAATTTCTTCATTTGCCTCATTGTATATAGAAAATTGATTTATGCATGTTAATTGTATACCCTGCCACTTTTCTAATTTGTTCCAATTAGTTTTTGCATGGAAATTTGAGGGTTCTTTGTGTTTATGCATAAATGATAGCTTTATTTCTTCTTCCCCAATTTTGATTTATTTTGTACTTTACCTTTATGTAATTGCTCTAATCAGATTTTCAATATTATATCAAATAGCAATGGTGAAATTGAACATCTTTGTTTTGTATCAGGTCTTAGTGGGAAAGATTTCAGTTTTGCAACACTGAGAATTATATTAGTCATTGACTTCTTGTAAATAGCTTTTATTTTGTTAAGATATGTACTTTTTGCACCCCAGTTTAGTATAAAACAGGGAATTAATGGAGGTTGGATCTTATCTAATGCTTTCTCAATATCTATTGATACTGACAATACAATTATATTGATTTTATTGATTATTCTACTGAGCATAAGGTTTTTAGCTTTTTTTGTTTGTGATGTGATGAAATAGGCTTTAGTGGATGTTTAAATACCCTAAATTCCTGGTATGATTCCCACTTGATACGGTATATGATCTTTTTAACACATTGTTGGATTCTGTTCACTGGGATTATATTGAAGATTTTTGTGTTTATGTTCATTAGAGAGACTTCTTGCCATTGTTTGGTTTTGATATTAGAATAGTGTTGGTCTCATAATTATTATTTTGAACCATTCCTTCTTTTTTGATTTCTGGAAGGGTTTAGGCATTAGTTCATCTTTGAACATTTGGTAGAATTAACTTTTGAATCTGTGGTATCCTGGACACTTTGATTACTATTTCAATTTCGTTTCTTGTGATTTTTTTTCAGGTTTTTTATTTCCTCCTTATTAATCTTGGATGCAGAGCTTTGCTTTACCACAATTCTACGAACTGGGGACTTGGGGGAAGCAGGTTGGGGGAGACATTTTCTCTCCCTCTGGTGTCTGTGGATGGAGATGGTACCTCTGCCAGGGACCCCCCCCCCCAGGTGAGGGGGATGGGAAAGAGTATGTCTGTCCCAGCTATACCAGAAGCTGTCAGTGAAAATCCCACCCTCCAGAAACCCAGGGTTGACAGAGGCCCCCTGTTTCATCACAGCTGCTGTGGCTTAGGCTGCAATTTGGGATACTGTAGACAACTAAAGCCTCTCTCCACCGCAACTTTAGGGATCAGAGAAGCAGGCTGGGAGAGTCATTCTCTGTCCTTCTGGTGTCTGGGGACAGAGATAGTACTCCTGCAAGTGTGCACACACTGGGTGGTGAGAGGGATGTCATCCCCTTCTTATTTACTCCCACGTCTAACCAACTTTCACAGCAATGAGAAGAACAATCTAGCTGCAGACCTATGAGAGGAGAATAAAGGCCCTGGACACATTCATCACCTGGGTGAGACTCATCAGAGCATGATCAGAACCACAGGAGACAAAACTATAAATTCAACAAAAAGAACAACCTACCAGAGACCTACACCTACAATGTTTCAGGAGGCCAAGTAACCAAACCCTTGGTGCAGTGATGTGTAAAACACCAGTAAGAAACCCCTCCTAAGAAAGCCCTTTGTTCATATCTTCTAGATTATATAATCTTTTTTGCAAAGCTATTCATTGTGGTCTAATTATCCTCTAAGCTTCTGCATCATACATTGAGATTTCTCCCATAGTTTCTTGGTGATCCTTGCTAGAGGTTTGTCTATTTTTTTTAAGAACCAGCTTTTTGCTGCATTGATCCTTTAAACTGTCTTTTGAATTTCCATTTCATATACTTCTGCTTTGATTTTTATTATTTCTAATCTTTCATTGACTTTTTGATTTGTTACTGTTTTTCTAATTCCTCAAGGTTAGAGAGGTTTTTTTGAGTTTCATCTTGTTTCTTGATGTGGACTTATATTGCTATAGAGTTTCCCCTTAGTATTGTTTTTACTGCACTTCATAAGTTTTATTTTTATTGCACTTCATAAGATTGTTGTGTGCTTATTTTCTATTGTCTCAAGGTCTTTAATTCCTTCTTGATTTCCTCATTATCTCAGTTATTTCAGTAGCATTCTGCTCCATCTCCATGAATTAAATATCATTTACTTCTGAGAGTTGATTTCTAGTTTCATAGTTTTTATGTCTGAGAATATCCTGGGTATGATTTCAATCTTTGTAAAATTATAGGTTTGTTTTGTGCCCCAGAATGTGGTCTATTGTGGAGGAAGTCCAATAAGTGCTTGAGAAACAGTTGCAGTGTCCTTTATATCTCTGTTGTCTATTTAAGGCTGTTGTATTCCTGTTTATTTTCTGTCTAGAAGATGAGTCCATTGTTAGTGTAGGTGTTGAAGTCTTCTACTATAAACATATTTTTACCAATAATGGTTGTCAAAGTTGATAGCAGTTGCCTACTGAATTTGGTTGCTCCTTCATTTGGTGCATCATATATGTTGATGAGTGTTATGCCTTCTTGTCATTTCATTCCTTTATCATTATTTAATGTCACTTCCTTCTCTTGTTACCTTTTTAAGTGAAAATCTATTTTGTCTAATAAAAGCATAACTCTTCCTGCCATCTTTGAGTCCAATATTTTTGTGGGATTTTTTTCAGTGCATGTCTTTATAGTTTAGATATGTCTCCAAAATACAGTGGTAGTTTGGATTTTGTTCCAAATCCAACAGTTTGCTCTTTTTTTAATTGGTGAGGTAAGTCCATGCACTTTTAAATTATTAACATGATAGTCCATTACTGCCATTTTATTCTTAATTTTTGAGGATCAATCTACTCCCTTTTTGTGTGTATTCCATTTTTTTTTTTTTTTTTACCATTTCAGTGTTAATTTTTTTTCTTGGAGGAGTACTTTGTTGTTTGCAAACTCTGAGTTTTTCTATGCTTAAAGACATTTATTCTTCCAATGTTTATGAAGGAGAATGTTGCAGGATAGAATTCTCTTGTCTGACAGCTTTTCTTCATAAGTAATCAGAACACATCATCCCCCTATCTCTTTTTTCTAAGCATTTCTTCAGAGAAGTCTGATGTACCTTTATGTATTACCTGTTTCCACTCCCTTGCCAAGTTCTACTCTTTTTCCTGAACTTTTAGAAATTTTGCTATCATATGTCTTGCTGATGATCTCATTTTATCTGCGTATTTCTGGGTTCTTTTAATGTTTTGTATTTGAACACTTATTTCCTTCTTTAATATTGGAAAGTTTTTCTTCACCATTTACTTAATTAAATTCAGTTTCTTTCTCTCTCCCCCCTTGTGATACTCCTATTATTTTTATGTTCCCTTTTCCTGTGGTACCAGATAGTTCTTGGAGTGTTTCTTCATTCCTTTTTCAGTTCACTTATTTCTTATTTTTTCAACCTGGGTTCTTTTTACATCTGCATTTTCAACTACACTGGGTCATTGTTCAACTTCATCTATTCTATTTCTGAAATCTTCTCAGAGTTTCATCTCTTGAGTTTCTCTTTTGACATCCTGAAACTCCATTTTTATCTTGAGAGTTTGTTTTCTGTCTTGAGTTCTTGGTTTCATTTCTAAAGAGAATATGGAGAAAGATGAGTGATCTTACACTGTTGGAAGGAACATAGACAAGCCCAACCCATGTGAAAACAGTGTGAAGTTTCTCAAAAGACTAAATTTAGACCTGCAATATAATCCAACAATTCCACCCCTAGATATATACCTGAAGAATACAAAACATAAATTTGAAAAGAAAATTGCACCCTCATCTTGATTGCAGTATTATCTAAAGTAAACAAACTATGAAAACAACTTAAGTGTTCAAAGCAAAGAACCGAATTAAGGAGAGTATTATATATACATAGCACAATGTAATATGACTCAGTTATCTGAAAAGGTAAATTCATGCCATTTGTGGCAAGATGGGTAGAACTTGAGGGGATTAGCAAAATTAGTAAAAAGTAGAAAAACAAATACTAGTTGGCACTTATGTGTCACTAAAGAATGTAAAGAAATCAGTAAAAGAGGCATATAATACCAATCTCAAAAGCTTGTCCTTTAAAGCAAACTATAAAACAGACATTGTGGGTAAGGAAAGAAGGAGAATGATCACTAAGCACAAAGAGAGCACAATGGACTGGTGGCAGAATATGGACACTTTGATGGTGGAGATGTATGGTAACAACACTGGAAGGGAGAGAATCTATACTTCTGAAATAAAAACAATACTAAAAACAGCTGTCCGCAGTGGCATGCAGCTTTAATACCAACCTAGAATGGGAGGCTAAGACTGGGAATCACTTGAGTCTGCAGGTTCGAGACCCATCTAGGGCGAGACCTAATCTCAAAAAATAGCTGGGCATGATGCTGCATGCCTGTAATCCCAGCTACCTGAGAGGCTGAGGAATCACTTGAGTCCAGGGTACACCCGGGAACGAGAGTCTGTGGTTTCCTGGGCAACATAGCAAGACCTAGCCTCAAAAATAAATGGATGGATGGATGGATGGATGGATGGATGGATGGATGGATGGATGGATGGATGGATGGATGGATGGATGGATGGATAAAACTATCCCAATAAAAACTGTTTATAAAATTTTCCCTCATAGGGTTTTGCTTTATTTTATATCAGTTTTGTTCTGCTATCTAGAATAAACAAGCCTGGAGTTTTCACATAAATTCTTCTCTATGATGTGATATAATTAATTACAAAACTACCTTGCCCTGGACCCTTTCACTTTTTAAGTTTATTCTTAATATAGGCTTTACCTTCAAATGTTATTCAGAAGATTTTTTGTGACTCTCTTATTGTTACTGATTCCAGTTTAATATTTTTCTTCCATAATTACAACCTAGAAACATGGAATGCAAATCCAGAAGTTGAAACAATTTCAAAAGAATAATCTAGACTGAGATTCAAGTCTTATTTTCCAAGGGGGTGGCTGAGACAGACTGAGGAAAAGAGAGCACAAGGAGTAGATTAAACTGGAGAGATGGGGTACCATCTAACCATCTGTTTTAAAGAACACTTGGTGGTACACCGGAGATTCAGGCAAAGGCATCAGGATTGTGGCTCTATCTCTAAAATGATAATGGTGGTGAAATCAGGTAACAAAACAGGTAAAACAGAGTACTAAATTAAATTTACAAATGGGAGAAGTTGGTTTTTTTAAACCCAGCCATTCATCAGGTTCTTCCCAGCCCATACAAGCAGTAATAAGACCACACTATTTTAAAAAGGGAAAAGAAAAATTTACTCCTTAAAATACAAATTAAACAAAAGTCACTGAGCATATAATGGACCCCCCCTCTTTGATTATCTTACCAACCAGTTCAGTCTCTAGTCCAAAAATTGCACATGGCTCCTTCAATCAAGTGTATCCACAAAATGGCAGCTGTCCCACCTTCAAGCCCAATGAAGAAGACAAGATGGCATCATTGCTCCTTTTTCCAAAAGCACAGCTATTCACTTCAAGTCAAAGGAACCAAGACAGCATCATCAGCCTCCTTCAAATGTGGGAGATTCAAATTCAGTGAAGAAATCAACATGGCATTGTCAATTCTCCAAAAGGCACAGACATGGCTCATTTATCCATGTGCATCCTCAAAATGATGGCTGTCCCACCTTCAAACCAGATTAAAAAGCCAAGATGGCATTGTCAATTCTTCAAAAGCCAGAGATTCAAATATAACAAAGAAACCTGGAACCATCATCAATTCTCCTCCAAAAGGCACAGCTCTGACATTCTTTCAGTTTCAACTATAAAATGTCCTGAAACCAGCAAGATTCACTTGATACAATATCAGCAACCATTTCAGACTTCTCACAATGAAAACAACAGCACAGCAAGCTATCTTCAGGTCTCCAGTCAATTCCCAAACTTCACACAGTTTCAATGTCAAAACAAGTTTTAAAGTACCATGTTTCCAAATCACAAGTTTCTCCAACATGCTTCCCAGACTCCTCACCAGCCTGGGCTTGAGATGAAAGCCCACACTGTGGTTTCCTTCCCTGCTCTGCTGCTGAACATAGCAGCAGTAGCACCAAGGCCTCCAACCTCCCTGCTGCTCCTCTTCTCTTCTCCTCTCCAGACCTTTCTCTTTCTCCCTGTCTCTGTCCTCTCCTCCTTAAATCCCTTCATATTCTTCTCCTCTTGCAAGAAAGCTTAACTTCCCTTCTCCAAGTCTCTGCCCACCAGGGTACTGTTTGCCATTCTAATGCAGCACCCTGCCCCACATTTCACCACAGCACTCCTATCAGTGGTAGTGACTCTGCCTCCAGAGGGAGTCTGGACTCTGGCTGCCATGGACCCAGCAACCAATATAGATTCCAGCTTGATCCATCAACAGAGGATAGTGCCGGCATCAGCACAGTCTGCCGAATACTTAGCAGAAAAGTCTGAAAGTGTTTGAGTAGTGACAGGGGTTGCTGGGTTCTTATTTTTCTGGGTTCTTATTTTTCTCCTTTTATGTTATGGGTGAAAAACATGGCAACAGGATCCCTCTTGGTGCCAACCTATGACAGTCTGGGGAATAGAATGAAGATAAAATTCTTCTTATGCTTTTCCATACAACATTTCCAGTTTGCCGTCCATTGGGTTGTTTCAAATTCTCAACTCTACTCATAACACTTCCAGAGCTATATTCATTTAGAGCAACTTGATAAAATATTTTGGTGGAAACCTGAAGGCTGAAATCCCCTAGTATACCAGATTGCTGATATCATTGTCAACATGAAACTGAGCTATCCTGAGATGGATTATCCTGTGAGTGGGTTCTCACCCACACAATATATCTGCAGGACAAAACCCCAAAACAAGCACAGTATAAATTAACAATAGCAGGATTTGTTTATAAACAAGAGAGAGATAGAGGCATAGAAATAGAATGAATTTACAGTTTGCCACATGGCCATCTATTCTACCCTAGATAGTATTAGCTGATCAGAGACAAAGGTCTGGTCCAAACCATTTATGGACAACTTCTTTATATACACCCTTCCTTACTAGCAGTTGTAATGCCAGAAGCCATAGTACTGTATCTGGTTAAAGGCCACAGTAGTTTTAGCTCCCCAAATGCCCAGCAGCTAACAGTCAAAAATTTCAGCTCTAATCCTATTAACCATAAGCTCCCTTTCAGGCGGTGGAGTTTGAAAAGTTCCCCCTTCCACTCTACAGTTGACCTTAGAGGTTGAGGTCTAGAAAGCTCCATTATCCATTATCTAGTGGACTTAGAGCACAGTCCACTGTCTCAGAGGTTGCTCCTCAATGTTCCTCTTACAAACAGTCCCCAGTGTAAAGTGAAAGCAGGTTTCTCTGAATGGGGCTACCAGGAGATCACCTAAAGTGGTTTAGGTGGCTGCAGTTTTCATATTGTAAAAAGCATTAAAGTAATTCAATCTGATTTTGATCCTGTTCAGGCAACTTTCCCAAACCCAAGAGAAATCAGCAGTGAATTCAGGTTTTCTCTACTGTAAATAATACAGAGAGAGAGAGAGAGAGAGAGAGAGAGAGAGAGCAACCATATGAGCCCCATAGTCCTAACCTGAGAGCTCAGGAAGCCTGTTCCCTGTGACCTCTGTGACTATATGGTCCCCTAGGCCTACTACTCTTTCTGCTCACCTCCTGGTTTCCATGTGAACAAATAGGTCATAAGAGCATGATACCTCAGGTTGCTGACCTCATCAGGTTCTGTGAAATTCAAAAAAGGATGTTATAATTGTGAAATATTTTGTAAAAGAACACCTTTACAAATACAAAGTATCAGATATAGCAATCATTTTATTAAAAATTAGCTAAAGAATCATTTGTCTAGTGACTTTACTGATTTTTTCCTGTTGGTTTGTATTGAGATTGAGATGAAGAAATATAGCAAAATGCAAACAAATTCTAAAACTGGAAGCATACCAAACTCAAGAGATGCCTTGAAAAAGAATCACTGTGCATTAGCAATAAATTCAAATTCCCTGAGAATATTTTATAGAAAGATAAGTGCTAGAATGAGAGTATGCAGTTAAAGTCCTCTAAAATGAGATAATTCATGTAAAGCACTTAGAACAGTGACGTGCACATGGTAAGTCCTAATTAATGTTAGTTTTTGTTGTTATAAATATTAAACGAATTTTTTCCTCAGGAGGTACTAATCCCTACATTTCCTTAAATTACATGCATTCATTTAGGAAGCCGTAAATGTGTTTCCTGTTGTTTATATCAGTTGTCTTTTGCTTCTAGGTGAGCATCATATAACTAGCATGGGTCTGAAGTGAGGTAGATTTGAGTTCTAACACCAGTCCTCCCACTCACCACTGCACAACATTTAATGGGTAATTTAATTCCAGAGGCTGGTTTATTCTTGGGTAAAGAAGAAATAAACGTATGTGGTTCCTTCTCCAGAGCTAAGGTTGCTGTTCTCAATTTGCTTCCAACTGTGGTTCTGCTTCATTCTTCTTTCTGACAAATCATCTTCCCAACTGCTTCTAACTATTAATATTCTCTTGTATTTTTATATTCTTAGCTCACCAATATTAGCATTTCTTTGTCCTTCATAAATATCTCTTCACATTCACAAGATTAAAAGCTTATCTTTTTCTTCTCTGAAAAAAATCAGAGTGTCACTCTTGGATTACTTTCTCAGCACACACTGGACTCAGCAGGCTGGGAAGGGCTGAGACCAGGGGGATTTGCATGGAGCACAGCTATCTAGAGCAGTGAGGGTGCCAGCAAAGTAGATGAAACTTGTCTGGATCACCCTTTAATTCTTTGATATCCACCCTTATATCAACTCTTTCTTCAATCATTTATGCTCTTTTGTGAGAGAGATACATACCTAAATACGTAAATTTTTTTGCATAAAATAGTCTTATTCTTTCCTCAAAGACCAATTCATATAGCTTTCCTCTGTAAAATTCCCTGCTCAGCTGGCTGAACTGCTCAACTCCTTGCTGTATCATTTTAGAATTCCTTCAATAGGGCATACCTACTTGCAGCCCTCAGTGAGCCCTGTGACTTATAATCACAATCATGTAAATGCTTAGCACATAATAAGTAATCCATGTCACTTTCTTGTTCCAGGGCAGCTGGCTAGGAAGTCATGTGTCCATTCCTGCTTCACAACTTACATTCTTACAGGTATGTGAGATTTTAGGCAAAAACAAATGGATAACAAGCTACAAGAATGGTTGGACTACGTAAGTTACATCACAGAATATGAACAAGAAGAAAATATGGGAGATAAAGAAATAATGACAAAACTCAGAAAGAAATAGAAATGATTAATGCAAAATTAATTTAGTTATCCACCAAATATTTAGTTTATACCAGCTCTTACTCAGGCACTTTGATATACAGAGTGAGTTTTAAAAATTGCTTTATTCTTGAGATGTATAAAATAAATAAATTGACTATTACCTCAAATGTTCATAGTCTAGATGAATATGAGGGACAGTCAAAAGTACAGAGTGAGCAGCACCTGGTACCTGACTACTGGGACAAAGATATCTAACTTGTGTCAAAAGTTTGGCTTCAGACCCTCTCTCTACTACTTTTAGTGTATGATGGTCAATCCACATTGGGGGACAATCTGAATCCCCTGTTATCATTAAGTTTGCTTGTCTCTATGTGGATGATTAGAATATAACTAGAGAGTGACATGTGACTGTTTTGTCTGCCTGCATATTCTGTGATGGATCTATTTGATATTGGTGTTTATCTGCTTACTGAAGCAGCAGTGGTGAGGCTTGCTGGCCTCTAAGCTGCTCCCAGACTCACAGATGAGGGTAGACCAACAAGCTTGAGAAGCGAGGTTTCTTGTTTCACTGACTGAGGACTTGGTGCTGCCAGTTCAAAGTCAGTGGGACCACAAGATTACCCAATGAGAAACAGATGAGAAGCATAAGGTCTTCTCTTTCCCATTAAGGATAATGGACCCCAATAACTATTAAGGTGACTTAGTTGACATAATGATGAACTTAGCTTAGCACTTGGATATTGAGTGGAAAGGGTCATGTAAAAAAGTGCTGCAATATGAAAATGATGAATTCTATGTAGAATAAAATATTGCTTTTGTAAGTTGTCATATTATTTGTGTCCATCAATAAATTCCAGGATACATTTATAATCTTGAATGGACTCTGGTTTTTATGACCATGACTTCTTATAAGGTTCCTAAAGTCAGTAAGGAATATCAGCAAAGGAAGGTAACTGCAGGTAGAAGATACACAAAAGGCTGAGAAATTGCATGGTAGGGATTACTCAGAAAAAAAGAAGAGGTTAAAAAATCATACTTTCAGAAACTAAATCTAAGCCAAGTCCAAAAGTAAGGGTTGATTAAGAATAGCCCACATAAACTAAAAGTCGTCAGGGCCCACTTTTTAGGAAGCAAGCAGGGTCTGTGTAAAAACACTACAACAGGACAGTGCCTGTTGACACCAGGAATCTGCAAGCAGCCTTGGCCCAGTTTGTGTTTGCTCAGACAAAGAGGATGGTGATGACTGTGTAGGACTACAACATTTAGTGAAGGAGAAGTAGCACCTCAGAGGAATTCCTATTTCTCCTGAGACACTGGGAAGTCAATGGGGGTGTTAGACTTAATAAGTCATAACAACCCAATTGCTTTTAGTAAAAGATGATCATTTGGATGTCTTTAAGCTGTCAAAAATCCTTATTCATTTGCTTTAAATACAAAGAAAATGTTAATGTTATGTCTAATATTAAATGTTACATATAACAAGTCTAAAATTAGTAACTGGTTAAATCAGCAGTTCAAAAATATCAACAGAAAACCATGATTCCTCTATTTTTTCATTCTACATGCTGGATTGTTATTGTGAAAGAATTCCTCATGTTTGCAAGGTAGTTGTGATGGTTCCAGTCTTCACATATTTTCATCCAGTTTCCAGTGCTGTTTATTTCTTAATTCTCTTTTCATTGTGGAAAAAACCTTACTCATGTGCACAATATCCCCTTTGACTTATGTCATATGGAAAGATTTGCACCCCATCTTTTTTTTACTAAATAAATCTTTGGAAAGAAGTGTTAAGTGAGAATGGTTGACTTGAATTAATACATACATACTCCTTGAGGTTAAATAGCCCAGGACTTCAAAGATGAAGATTAAAACCTTTTAAAAAGGTGGAATTCTGTTCAAAATTACTGTCTGTTGGGATGGCTATTGAAAACACAAGCTGGGTTCACTATAATCACTGAAGGTGAAAATAAAGGGTTGAGGCGGGAACAGATGTTACAGGGTTCCAGCAATATATTATGAAGTACCATGATGGATGTTAACGGAAGTGAAAAGAAGAGGGTAAATTAGAGAGATTTTTCACAGGGTGCTCAAAACGACCTAGTTTTTATGCAGTCTACTACTTAAAATTTGCCTTGAACAAACCTTGGCATCCACCTGTCCTATCCATTTCTAGTAAACTGTGCAGCCAAGACCTGCTTCAGCGCAAAACCTCTGGCAGCATGGGAATTGCTCTGAAGGCTCCGAAGGCTAAATGAATTTTAACCTGAATTGTGATAGATTGTTGTTTGTTCCGTTCAGCAATTTGATGATGATAATCTTGGGGGGATCACTAGTAAATAATTTGCAAAATAGAGTACATTCAGCTTCAAGATATGAATTCTATAATTAGTAAATGCTGTAGGAGGGCAAGGAAGCACTATTTACGTAAACATAATAAAGACAGGGTTTTTACTGCATGCAATTTATATTAATGGATATAACTTTACAGATACAGTCAAACACTCATATTTGCAAATGCAGATAGAATAGCCTAATGGATACATCCATATCCTAGATGTTTAATTAAGATATTTAGACTACTCAACTTTCATTGAAACCTAAATCAAATCTCCCCTTTAAAAATACATTTTAAATAATCTTGTTAGATTTATAAACCAGTTTTCCCTTATATCTCATTTCTACAGTTAATTGTGTAACTATGATTGAATTTTCTTATTTTACTGATTACCAGTGGCAGGACATAGACATTATCAGCTCTGTAATAATTTTCACCATAGAATTAGCTGTAAGGGGGTCCTGGAAATGTCTGAGTTCTTCTACACATATTTGGAGACACTGCAGTTCTTAAGGGATACATTAAGTTTGGAGAAGAAATGAGGTCATTTGACTTCAAGTATCTGGTATGATATGATGATCAATAAAATTAATGTTAGTTGCACAAATTAAAAAAAACAGAAACTAAGATACTTCACTTACCATTTTTAGTGAAGTCACAAATCCATGCTCCTATCAGAAGCATTTTATTTTTTTAATTATATAAATAATTTATTTATCATTGTAATCCCCAAAGGTCAACCATCACCTCCCCTCCCTGGCCACTCCAGCTGGTCTCCCTGTCCCCCAGTTGTGTACTTTCATTTGGTTGTCCATATAGTAGTGAAACCATTTGGTTTCTGTCCTTTTCTTTCTGACATATTTCTGCTAATATGATTTTTTCTAGGTACACCCATGTTACCATAATGTCATCAAATTTGTCATTTTTATTGATGAGTAATATTCCATTGTGTATATATGCCACATCTTTTTCATCCATTCATCTGTTTTGGTATATTTGGGTTGTTTCCATGTTCTTGCAATTATAAATACCACTGCAATAAACATCCAAACACTAGCACCCCTTTGTACCCACATTGAGGTCTCCTTAGGGTAGATTCCCACAAGAACAATTTCTGGGTCAAATAATAGTTCCATTTTCATTAGTTTGAGGATTCTCCACAATGCTCAACAGTGAGTAGACCCATTTACATTCCCACCAGTACTGTAAGAGTTTTCCTTTCTCTACCCATACACGCCAGCACACCTTGTTGCCCATTTTTGTTGTTGTTGTTGTTGTTGTTGTTGTTGTTGTTTTGATGTGGGTCATTCTTACTGGTGTAAGGTGGTATCTCATTGTGGTTTTGATTTGCATTTCCCTGATTGTTAGTGACATTGAGCAAATTTTCATATGCCTGTTAGCCATTTGTATTTCCTCTTTGGAGAAATGATTTTTTTAGTTCTCCCCATTCTTTGATTTGGCTTCTTGTTTTGCTTTTGTTCAGTTGTATGAGTTCCCTGTGCATCTTCATTATTAAACCCTTTTCACTCTTGTGGAGGGCAAAAATCATTTGGTTAGGCTTCTTTTAGTTTTTTCTGTTTTCTCTTTTGCTGAAGATGTTAGTTTGATATAGTCCCATTTGTTTATGTTTTCTTTCATTTTTTGGCCATCTGTAGATGTTTCCAGAAAGGGATTTCTAAACTGTATTTTATGGAGGTTTTTCCCAAGTTGTTTTCTATGTATGTTATGGTGTCAGGACTGACATTGAATTTTTCTATCCATTTTGAGTCAGTTTTGTACACAGTGTGAGGATGTTGTCTTGGTTCATTTCTTTTTGCAGGTCTTAGTCCAATTGTCTCAGCACAATTTATTGAAGAGATTATCTTTGTTCCAGTGTAAGTGTTTCCATCCTTTGTCAAAGATTAATTGACTATATATGTCAACTAATTTTATTTTATTTTGCTTTGTTTTATTTTATTTCCAAGCACTCAATTCTATACCATTGGTCTGATTGTTGTTGTACCAGTACCATGCTGTTTTAATTATTTATGGCTTTGTAGCATAACTTCAGGTCTGGAATAGTTAGGCCTCCATTCTCTTTTTTGGACAGGAGGTTTTTTTTATATTAAAGGTCTTTTGTTATTCCTTCTGAATTTCTGTAATTGTTTTTCTATCTCTTTAAAGAATGTCACTGAAATTTTTATAGGGATTGCATTGAATCTGTAGATTGTTTTTGGTAAGATGGACATTTTGATGATGTTAATTCTTCCAATCCATCTTTCCATTTCCTTAGGTCTTCTTCTATCTCTTTTAGCAGCATTTTGAAGTTTTCTTAGTACAGTTCTCTCACATGTTTTGTTAGGTTTATTCCCAATATTTAAGGTTTTTTTGGTGCACTGATAAATGGGATTTTTTTTTTATTTCTTCTTCTGCTAAACTTTTATTTCTTCTTCTTCTGCTACTGCCTTCTGTGTGTTGATTTTGTAACTGGCTACCTTTTGAACTGGTTTGGTTTTTTTTGAGAAGCTTTTCTGGATTTTATGGGATTCATGGAGAAATTACATTGGATACCTCAGAAATCCAAAGAATAATCCGAGATTACTATGAGCATCTATATGCAAACAAATACAACAACCTTGATGAGATGTACAGATTCTTGCAAAAATACAGCTACCCAAAACTAAACAATGAAGAAGTAGTGAACTTAAACCATTCATAAGCAGTGAAACTGAAGGAATCACCAAACTCTCCCTAAACACAAAAGCCCAGGACCAGACAGTTTCACAAATGTATTCTACCAGACATTCAAAAAGGAAATAACACCTTTATTACTAAAACTTTTCCCAAAAGTTGAGAAAGAAGGAAAACTGCCAAACACATTCTATGAAGCAAGCATCACACTCATATGAAAAACAAATAAAGACAGCATGAAGAAAGAAAACCATAGATATTATCATGTGGTTTTTGTTTTTTTCTTTGTTGATGTGGTGTATTATGTTAATTGATTTCCAGATGTTGAACCATCCTTGGGCCCCTGGGATAAATCCCACTTGGTCTTGGTGAATGATGCTTTTAATGCATCGTTGGATTCAGTTTGCCAGGATTTTGTTTAAGATTTTTGCATCTGTGTTCATTAAAGAAATTGGTCTATAGTTTTCTTTCTTGGTGCTGTCCTTATTTGGTTTTGGTATGAGTGTGATGTTTGCTTCGTAGAATGTGTTTGACAGTTTCCCTTCTTTCTCAATTTTTTGGAAAAGCTTTAGTAGCACAGGCATTAGGCAACAACGAGTGCTGGCAAGGATGTGGAGAAAAAGGAACACTCTTAAACTGCTGGTGGGAATGTAAACTGGTCCAACCTCTATGGAAAGCTGTGTGGAGGACCCTCAAATTAATGAAAATGGAGATACCATTTGACCCAGCAATTGCTCTCTTGGGGATCTACCCAAAAGAGACCTCAATGTGGGTACAAAGGGACACCTGTGCT
>PVHY01012073.1:0-45725 GCA_004024945.1 Uropsilus gracilis
CCCTCCCTCCCTCCCTCCCTCATAAAGTTTGTTGTTGTTTCCCCAAGTATTTCCCTCCCCTCCCTATTATACCCACCCTATTCCCCCTTTCCTCCTTCCCACTGTGATCACTTCAGATTGTTGTGCTATGTCATTGGTCTGTGTTTGGCCCACCGATCTTCTTTTTTTCTCGAACAATGTCCTTTTTTCATGGGTGTGGATTTGCACTCCTGGACAGCAACAGACCAGGCTGCTTAGATCTCTAGGAGTAACTTGGCTGAGCACATCAGAAACTTGTTGTTGGGCAAATGCATAATGCAGTTCTTCAGGATCCTTTCTGGTGGTGCTACTTGTGTGCTGTATAGTTCCAATATCTTGGTTTGGGAGCTCAACTCCCAACCACTGGCAGTGGAGGCATTCCCTGCTAGGGGCAGACTTCCCCAGCTGATTGGTCCAGTTCCTATGCTCTTTTGTGTTATCAGTTCTGCCATGGGGCCACAGACACATCTCTAGTTTTCTTCCCCCATTGATTGGTAAAGGAGGGAGCCTCACTCGTGAACAAAACTGGACCAGGGCTTTGCTCCCCTAACCCCGGAGATGATGCAGGTAACAATCTGTGACAGGTCACAAAAATCGCTGGTCTCACATTCTTGTCTCAGTGATTCCTAACATGCTGCTTGTCCTACCCAGGTGGTGAGTGTATTCAGGGCTGTTATTAATTCCTTTCCTCTCCATTATATTTGCAGCTGGAGAGACTTTTTTTTTTTTCTCTTCCTAGTGTATCTCTGATTTGAGGTTGGAGTAAACCAGAGGGGGGACCCTCCTTCCCCAGGCCCACAGCAGAGTTGCCCAGTCTCCACCCCGCCCCCCCCACCCCCTCCCCCACCCCACATGGAGGCAGAGGCCGGCTTCTCCAGCATGAGACCCCTGGACCTAAGACCCTGGTGGCAAGGGCTCACCCTATCCCTGTACCTCTGCTGGAGGCCTAGGCCCGGGCAGGGGTGTGCTAAAGTTCTTCTCCAAAGGCCTGATTTATCCAAAAGGACCTTAGCTCCTACCACCAGCCTGACTAGGCTCACAGGGCTGGGCTTAGAAGGTGGACTTTCCTCTCCCAGGTCAGGACTCCTTGGGTGTGCCCAACCCTCATGCCTAGACACTGAAAGGGTAGAGACCAGGGCCTCTAGCCCCAACACCCCTAGACCCTGAGATCCTGAGACCCTGATGGTACAGGACTTACCCTGTCCCCTGCTGGGGGTCTCCCCCAAGGTCCAGGCCTTTCGAGGGGACCTCAGCCCCTACTCTCAGCCCTGCTTGGATCAGGCCTGGGCCTGGAAGGTGGGGCCTACTAATCTCCTCTCCCAGCTCAGGACCCCCAGAGATTGGCCCAGCCCTAGTTCCCCACCACATAAAGGAGGAGGCCATGTCCCCCAGCGTGAGACCCCTAGACCCCATGACCCTAAGAACCCAAGTGGTGCAGGACTCATCCTATCCCCATCCCCGCCAGCAGTCTAGGCTGCAGTGGAGGTATGCTGGGGACCCTCCCCTGGGCCCAGGCAATCTGAGGGGATTTTCAACTCTTTTTTTTTGAGACTAGGTCTCAATATTTTTGCCTGTGAAACCGCAGGCTCTCGTTGCCCGAGGTACCACAAACTCAAGCAATCCCCAGCCTCAGCTTCCCAGGTAGCTGGTATTATAGGTGCGTGCCAACACGGCCAACTATTTTTTTGGAACTAGGTCTTACTACGGGCCCCAGGTGGGACTTGAACCACGATCCCTAGCCCCAGCCGCTTCATAGGCTGAAGCTTACAAGCACGAGCCACTGTGCCTGGCCCACGACTTTCTTTTTTTTTTGAGACTAGGTCTTGCTATTTTTGCCTGTGGAACCGCAGGCTCTCGTTGCCCGAGGTACCACAGACTCAAGCAATCCCCAGCCTCAGCTTCCCAGGTAGCTGGGATTACGGTGCGCACCACCACGCCCAGCTATTTTCTTGGAACTAGGTCTTGCTACGGGCCCCAGGCAGGACTTGAACCGCGATCCTTAGCCCCGGCCGCTTCATAGGCTAACGCTTACAAGCACGAGCCACCATACCCGGCCTTGGCCCACGATTTTCAACTCTTCCGACTTAACTGGTAGGTTTACTGTTTATGTCTTAGTGAAATTATCTTTGTTATGTAAATTATCTTTGTTATGTTTTTTTCCCTTTGGTTTTGCGTATGATAGTTTTGGCCATGAACAAGTGAAAAACATTTTATGAAGAGAAATTTCCTTTTTTCTTTTACAGTTTCTATGTCATTCTTAGACCTTTGAAGTTATAAAATAATTCTTTATGGTTTCTTTTATGCATTAATTATTTACATTAAAATATCTTTAAGCTAGCTCAAATATGATATGATATTGATATGATATATATTTTTTCCTTTTTCCTTTTCCCTTCTCCTTTTCCTTTCCTTTGGCAACTCTATTGACCTAGCACCTTTAGTTCTTATTTCCATAGGGGTTCTTTGATTTTCTAATATTTTTTTATGAATTTCTCTTCATCTTTAAAGTGCATTTTCTTTTTTTTTTTGAGACCAGGTCTCGCTATTTTTGCCCATGGAACCGCAGGCTCTCGTTGCCCGGGGTACCACAGACTCAAGCAATCCCCAGCCTCAGCTTCCCAGGTAGCTGGGATTATAGGCGCACGCCACCATGCCCAGCTATTTTTTTGGAACTAGGTCTCACTACGGGCCCCAGGCGGGACTCGAACCGCGATCCCTAAGCCCCGGCCGCTTCATAGGCTAAAGCTTACAGGCACGAGCCACCATGCCCGGCTAAAGTGCATTTTCTAATTAGTTTTTCACCCACCACCTATAAATCTATTTTTTTCCTTTTAGGCTCCCATGTGATATTATCCTTTCTTTCTGTTCTTACTGATATTACTTTAAAGGTCTTTTATTATGGAAATTTCAACACATAGTTAAATGTGAATTTATCAATGTATACTTAGTTCGTATATGAATTTCCGGATATCTTTTACCTGACTTCAGTAACTGTTACCTCATGGCGTAATTATTGAATGGCCTATTTCTTAGTACAACACTATCCAAAGAAACATGGAAGAGAGAGGACAAGTTTGAACCTTCCAGCAAAATTGAAGGTGAATAGACTGTAGATAAAAAAACAAAAAACAAAACAGACCCAGTATTTAAAGAATTCAGAGATATATTTTGTCTTTTGCTGTGGAAGACTGTGTTTTTGTAAGTAAATGGATGGTTTAAATTCTATGACTGATTTGAACTTGGGTCAAAATAAAGACTTTAGTGTCAAGATTGTGTAATTTGGTCAGGGAAAGCTCCCAGTTAGAGTTGTTTAAGTGTGCAACATTGGCTGTTGGCACTTTTTGCTTAATGCCAAGCACTAGTTTCAAAATATTTTTGTGTTCTTCAAAACTTTTTTATAGTGAGTCAGATGGGATCAAAACACTAGAAAAAATAGATGACTGGGTGTGTTACGGTTCGAATCCTCTTAAGCTCACACAAGACACAAGACCACGAGAGATGCAAAAGCAAAAAGCCTTTATCAGCTCTAGCTGAGGTCCGACCTCCATGCCGCAGTGACACTCTATTGGAGGGAACGGACCCCTGCTTGCGAAACGACAGGGTTTATACACATTACAGGCAGGACTGGGTAACTTTTTCAGGCGGTTTAGGGGAAGTTTCCACGCAGATGTTTTATCATGGTTGGTTTTTTTTTTTTGAGACTAGGTCTTGCTATTTTTGCCCGTGGAACCATAGGCTCCACGTTGCCCCTGGGTACCACAGACTCAAGCAGTCCCCAGCCTCAGCTTCCCATGTAGCTGGGATTACAGGTGCGTGCCACCACACCCAACTATTTTTTGGGACTAGGTCTCGCTGTGTTGCCCTGAGTGGGACTTGAACCGCGATTCCTAGCCCCAGCCACTTCATAGGCTGACGCTTACAGGCATGAGCCACCATGCCTGGTTCATTTTATCATAGTTAAGACCCTGCAGAGACAGATGATTACTTGATATGGGGCCAGTTACATGTTTCCAGGCTTTAGCTTCCTGAGGTTATTGTTCCCTTTATCTTTATGGCTGTCTTCTTGACTTCAGTGATAACTTTTTAACATTTTTAGACTCCAACATTCCCCCCTTTTCTAAGTACAAGCTGTGAGCAATCACAGCTGAGAATATACATCAGTATATTCACCTTGGGAAAGGCGCTGGTACTGTTTTAAAACTAAGGTGTGTACTGTATTAAACCTATCCCACACAAAAACAAGCAAGCGATTAATAATACAAGGGTCAATGGTGAGCAGTAGCAAGAGCACAACTAAAGGACTGGCTAGTGCTGACAAAAGAGTCCTGAGCCACGGGAGGTGTTAAAACAAGATTCAAACCAATGTTCATTGGCTTCACTCTCCCTCTTTTGTTTGGCAATGCTTTCTCTTAACTTGGTCATGGAATCTTTTACAACTCCCATGTGGTCTGCATAAGAGCAACATTCTTCACCCAGAGCAGCACATAAACCACCTTGTTGTAAGAACACCAAATCCAATCCGTGGCGAGTTTGGAGGACCACTTCAGAAAGCAAAGTGAGAGATTTTTCAAGGCTAGAGATGGCGGCCTCAATTCTCCCAAGATCTTCATTAATAACTACCTTTAGGGCTCTGAGAGAAGAGCTTTGTGTAGCTAAGGCAGCTCCCTCCAGTCTAGTACCTGCCACTCCTTGAAGGGAGTGGAAAGAGAGTTGGAAAGAGAAAGGCGAACCTTGAGAGGGTTGTCAGGATTGGTGTGAACAGTCCACGTATCCCGGTTTATATTAGACACCTGTGGTTTGGTGGCAGTCCACACCTGGGAGTAGTGGATCCACGGGGCAATCCCGTCTACCTTGACTGCAAATGAGGTAACAAAAAGATAAGGACCTTTCCTTCAGGGCTCTAAGGTTTTTGGGGCATGGCGTTTTATCCATACCCACTGTCCCGGTGTAAACAGATGTGCCATGTTCAAATAATTGGTAGCCTTTAAAGAAAAATCTATGCCTGATTTTGGTTTCTCATAAACACATCGGACATGTTTCCAAATGGCCTGCCAAATCATTTGCAGACCCAGCATGTGTAGGCCAAAATATGTAGTTTGATTATTGCCCAGATAGTGCAGCTCAGCATCAGGAACAATGGGGGGGGGGGGGGCGGTCTGCCAAACATAATTTCAAAAGGTGTAAACCCCACAGTTTATGGGGTGTTTCTGACCTGAAACAAGTCATAAGGAAGGAGCGTCACCCAATCCCCGCCAGTCTCTAGACATAATTTTGTCAATGTCTTCTTTAGGGTTCTATTCATTCTTTCTACCTGTCCTGAACTTTGTGGTTGATAGGCACAATGGAGCTTCCTTTCAGTACCTACTTGGGCTGCTAATTTCTGGACAATCTGGGTGACAAAAGCAGGCCCATTATCTGAACCTATAAATTTTGGAATCCCATAACGGGGCACAATTTCTTCCAAGAGTTTTTTTCCTGCCATAATGACAGTCTCATTTTTTGTTGGAAATGCTTCTGTCCATCCTGAAAAGGTATCTACCATTACCAAGAGATATTTATACCTAAATTTTCCTGGCTTAACCTCAGTAAAGTTTATTACCCATGTCTCACAAGGAAAATGGCCCCTTTTTTGTTTTCCCTGTTCTTGTTGCGCTGGCGCCGGCTGCATAGCTTGACAAGCCTGACAGTTTAGGAGTGTGGCTTTTACTATACCTGACAGGAATGGGATATCCAATGATGCCCTGGACAGCAGGTGTTTTATATTGTCTATGCCCAGGTGTATAGTCTGGTATAATTGATGGACCAGAGTTTTCCCAAACTGCTGAGGTAAGAGGATCCGTCCATCAGGACATGTCCACCAGCCATCCAGGAAAAAAGCATGGGTGCACTTTTGCTGGATCCACATGCAGTCTTCTGGGGTATAAGAAGGAGGAGTCTTGGGCAAGGCTGGCAGGCCAGACGGTGGTAATGAGAGTGTCAGGGCAGTAATGGCTGATGTTACAAAGTCCCGAGAAAGGGCTGCTTCTTGTGCTGCTTTATCGGCCAGCCGGTTACTGGCGGCTGAGAGAGTCACCAGGTTGGTAGCCTCGTTAATGTATGACTGCCACTCTCTGGGGAAGGTGAATCACCTTCAAGAGGGCCTGTATTAGGGGCGTGTGGCGGATGGGCTTACCTTCAGATGTGATGAACCCCCGCTCTGCATAGATGGCCCCATGCACCTGAACAGTGGCAAACGCATACCTGCTGTCAGTGTAGACATTTAGGTTATTTCCTTCAGCCAGGGTTAAAGCCTGAACAAGGGCGGTAAGTTCTGTTTGCTGGGCAGACGTGTTGTCCATCAGCCTCTGGCTCCAGATCACGTCCTTGTCAGAGGTGACCGCTGCTCCAGTGCGTCTTTGACCTTCTATTACCAGGCTGCTGCTGTCTGTGAACCATATCAGGTCTCCTTCAGTTGACAGGAGTGAGTCCATAAGGTCTATACGAGCTGCAGACGCCTGGCTCAGATTCTGTAGGCATGGGTGTGGTCCTGGCTCAGACGGGTCTGGTCCTTCAGGGAGAAGGGATGCGTGATTCACAGCAGCACTGACCTGGAAATGGACTCGATGGGTGTCCAGAAGGAGTCCCTGATAGTGGGTTAGTCTGCTATTGCTGATCCATCTCCCAGGTGGGTGCCTGAGAACAGTCTTCAGAGCATGGTGGGTGGAGATAAACACAGTCTGGCCCAAGGTCAGTTTATCAGGATTCTTTAGAGCTACAGCTGCTGCAGCGATAATATGCAGACACGGAGGCCATTCCATGACCACTGGGTCTAATTTTTTTGACAAATAAGCCACAGGCCTCTTCCAGGGTTCCAAATCTTGGGTGAGCACTGCTCTTGATACCCCTTTTTTCTCATCCACGTACAAGGTAAAGGGCTTTTCAGGATCGGGTAGGCTAAGGGCTGGTGCAGATAAAAGGGCCTTTTTCAGTTCTTGGAATGCTAATTCCTGAGTTACTGTCCATGAGAAGGGGCCCTTTCCCTCAGCCGTGGCCTCATATAGTGGACGAGCCAGTTCAGTAAATTTGGGTATCCATAACCGGCAATATCCTACCGATCCCCAAAACTCCCTAACTTGTTTGCAAGTTTTAGGGGTAGGGATAGATAAAACTGTTTGTCATTGCTGGAGTAAGCCAGCGCTTACCTTCTCGGAACTTGTATCCCAAATAGCACACCTCAGCGCGGCATATTTGGGCCTTTGTTGCACTCACCTAGTAACCAAGGTCTGCTAAGGTGCAAAGCAGGTCCTTGCTAGTTTTCAGGCACGTATCCCGGTCTGCTGCTGCTAACAGGATGTCATCAACATACTGCAGAAGAGTAACATGAGGGTTTTCCCAGTGAAAGGCCAGTAAATCGCTGGCAAGGGCCTCATTAAACAATGTGGGAGAGTTCTTGAATCCTTGTGGCAACCTGGTCCAGGTTAATTGAATGACTGGCTCGCCAGTTGTCTCAGTCCACTCAAAGGCAAAAATTTCTTGGCTCTTTGATGCCACTGGAAAGGAGAAGGCATCTTTTAGATCCAGAACAGTGAACCACAACAAATTTGGCAGTAGGGAACTCAACAATGTAAATGGATTTGGGACCATTGGGTGGATATCAGCCACCTGGGAGTTCACCTCATGCAAATCCTGTTCTGGCCAGTAATCTCCATTTGACTTTTTGACAGGGGGCAAAGGTGTGTTCCAGGAAGACCAGCAGACTCTGCTTCTCTTGAGTCTTTTAATGTGTTTGCTGATTGCTTTGCGGCTCTCAAGAGACATTGGGTATTGTTGTACCCTTATTGGAGTGGCACCAGGTTTTAATTCTACATAGATGGGAGTCTGATGCTTGGCAAAACCTGGCCCTCCCATTTCTGACCATGCCTTTGGGATTTACCTCAGCCACTGTAGAGGGACACTGGCTTTAGTGGGGTCTGAACGTATACTCTCGTTCTCTGCTGGCTACTCTCCCTCTTTTATTAATTTTTGAGTATGAGCCTCTTCAAAAAGTCTGTGTTCATCAACTAAAGTTAATGTAAGAACTGCGGTTCCTGTGGCAGTGGCTCTGGGACTAGAGACCTGTACTCCTTGTGGTGTGAGAGATCTGCGCTTTGGTTATTGTTAAGAGATCTCATCCTAGGAGTGGTGTAGGACAGTCAGGAATGACCATAAAGGAATGCTGCATCATTACAGAGGCCAAATTAACAGAACAGTTAGTCATAAAACTGTGAGCCAGTAGCTCCCTGCACTAGTGTGTGCTTGCTCATTCTTGGTCCGTGATCTTTAGTAAGAACTGAGTGCTGCGCACCGATATCTACAAGGAATTCTATTGGCTTCCCCTCCACTGTTAGAGTTACCCTGGGCTTGGGGAGGGGGTCTGAACCCTGACTCCCCTAACTGCTGTCAGCCTCACTTCTGCCAATCTCCAGAACTGGCGTTTTGGGTATTGGTTTCACCGCGTCCTGAGATGGCCTTTGGCCATTTTGGGGGCAGTCCTTGGCCCAGTGTCCAAAACCCCAGCATTTAGCACATTGGTTTTTCTGCAGTCTAGGCCTCTGTCCTGTTCTGCAACCTCTGCCCTGTTGTTGTTCCTGGTCTTTTGCCCACAGCGGTCAGCATAATCTTTGTCATCTGCTTAAGTTGCCGCTGAGCCTCTTATTCTCTTCTTATCTTCCCTTTTCTTAGCTTCAACCTGGAGCCTGTGTTCTTGCTCCTCAGGTGTCTCTCTACTATAGAATACCTTTTCTACAGCCCGTACCAGTTCTTGGACAGGCCTTTCCCCTAATCTTTCTAATTTTTGTAATTTTTTTTTTGATATCTGGTGCTGATTGGTTACAAAGGCCAAAATAATAGCTGCCCTACCTTCTATCGCTTCAGAATCTAGGGGAGTAAACCGTTGAAAGGCTTCCATTATCCGCTCTAAAAACGTGCCTGAACTGTCCTGGGACCCCTGTCGAAGGTCACCTACCTTGGCCAAATTAGTTGGTTTTCGGGCAGCAGCGCATAGGCCAGCCATGAGAGTCTGACGGTAGATTCGAAGATGCTCCCTACTTTCAGGTTGGGTGAAGTCCCATTGTGGATGCTCCATAGAGAAAGCCTGATTGATGACCAATGGATCCTGGGTAGGCTGCCCATCGTCTCCTGGCACATGACGGTGGGCCTCTAAAAAAAAATCCATCCCCTCTCTTTTGTAGTAAATAGAATATTTAGGAGCTGCTGACAATCATCCCATGTAGGCCTGGTGTGTAAAGAGAACAGACTCAATAAGGTTAATCAATCCCCTGGAGTTTTCAGAGAAAGGGGGATTTTGATGTTTCCAATTATATAAGTCAGAGGTAGAGAAAGGCCAATACTGATAAGCTGGACTCCATCCTCCTCTACTGGACCAACAGCCCTCAAAGGGGCTAGGAGTGGGACTCATGGGGCCCGCTGGCACGTTCATGCAGCCGGCCCTGGGGACCCCTATCTCCCTTTGCCCTTGTGCCAATGGTGGGTAAGGAGGTAGAGGCTCAGGAATTTGGCCATCATGCGGTCGCTCCACTGGTGGAGCCGTTGGGGGTGACAGTATAGATCCTAGGAATTCAACTGGGGTTGAGTCAGGCAGCACCTTGGGCCAGTGCCTTGGGATGTGGCCTCTCTGGAGTCTCAGCAGTTTGGGAGACATAAATACGAGCTCCACACCCCATTCTTCTGTTAAACCTGGACGAAGGGCCTGAGCCAATCTGGAGGACAAGTGGTCAGATCCTCCCAGAGGAGTATATAGGGGACTTGGTCTGGGTGGTCCTGGAGGACCCGATGCTTGATCTCTTGGATGACTCCCCATTCCAGGGTGCCTCCCGGAGGCCACATGAAGTCAGACGACTTGTCTTTGGTTGAAAAGAAAGCAGGACATTCGGCTGAACAGAGGGTGATTAAGGTCTTCTTTTTGACACGGAGATTCAAGCTATGTGCGCGCCTGTGGACATCAGAAAAATGGTTAATCATGAGACCCAAGGGCGTTGACTGATCTTGTCCCATGACTGCAAGGAAAATTCACAGATATTCACGTGACAAAAATTACAGAGGGACAAAAATACACAGAAGACTCTCAATACAAACTACACTGAGACAACACAAGCCAGCCGGTAACTGACTTAGGTAGTGAAGAGAAGAAAACAATACTATCAGTCCTGGATTCCACGTCGGGCTGGTCTCTGGATTTCTCGTCAGAGACCCTTCATCTAAGAGAATTCGACAATCCTCTTGAGGGCTGTTTGGGACTCTCCCAGACTCAGAGAGCACAACAGCTCAGTTAAATCCTCACTCAGAGGACTCGCCAGCTTTCAGGAAGAGGATCAGGTCTGGATTCCACATCAGACCACTTAGAGAAGTCAGAACTAAAGGAAAGGGGGGGGGGTTACTGAGTGGATCCAATGTCACCTCAAGTCAGAGGTGAGCCCTGCTCACATAGCATAGGCCTGTGTGGTCGCTTACAAACTGCCACTAAACCGAAGTGAGTTCGGGGGGGCCACTCAGCTCCCCAAGGAGCAAAACAGGTAGAAGAGAGAGAGAGAGGTAGGAAAGAGCCCTTTCAGGCTTTACTGCTGCGAAATTGAGTCCTGTGAGAGTGGAGGATACCGGACAAGCCCCCAAATGTTACGGTTCGAATCCTCTTAAGCGCACACAAGACACAAGACTACGGGAGATGCAAAAGCAAAAAAGCCTTTATCAGCTCGAGCTGAGGTCTGGCCTCCATGCCACAGTGACAGTCTATTGGAGGGAACAGACCCCTGCTTGCAAAACGACAGGGTTTATACACATTACAGGCAGGTCAGGGTAACTTTTTTAGGTGGTTTAGGGTAAGTTTCCATGCAGATCATAGTTAAGACCCTGCAGAGACAGATGATTACTTGATATGGGGGCAGTTACATGTTCCCAGGCTTTAGCTTCCTGAGGTTATTGTTCCCTTTATCTTTATGGCTGTCTTCTTAAGTGATAACTTTTTAACATTTTTAGACTCCAACAGGTGTACTAAACTTTATAAGGGGTATTGTGTTTTTAAAAAAGACTGACCTAGTTTATGAAGTGAAAATTTTTGATTCCGCAAGGAACACCTTTACCTTTGGTAGAAGCTAATTTCTTCTCAGGTTTGCTTTTGTCACTCCTGAAAACCACCACCACCACCACCACCAAAACAACTAAGTAATAGTAATTAGAATTTACCTGAAATGCCCTGGGCCTTAGTTCTTCCATGCCATTTAGCCTGCCCAGGTTGTGAACAAATGCTTAATTTGACAAAAAGAATGGCTTGAGAATATGACAGGGAGAAGGTGTCCAGGATAAGTTTGAGTACCTTTCCAAACTAAATGCAGTTATAAAAGTTATCTCCTAATATCTGTGGTTATCTACTTAGGCATCAGCAAACTGTGGCCAGCTGTCACTGGCTTTTGTAATAACATGAACTAAGAATGCCTTTTGCATTGTTAAAGTATAATAAATAAGCCAAAGAATAGGCAGAGACTAGGTGAATGTGACCTGAAAAGATTGAAATTTACTCTGATCCTTTATAGACAAATTTGCCAACCCTTGATCTTTACCTTTCAAGGTATATGATAGTATTTCTTTTTACAGGAACATTTATAATTTCTTACCTTTTTTTGTCTTCAGTATTAATGCTTTGTGTTTTCAGTGGTTGCGTAGTTTTCTACGCATGTCACATGGGTGTGCCACAATTTAAAAGTGGTTATTCAGTTTTTGATGTTTATAGTCAGAAGTGGAATAAACATGTTTGTATACATTGTGGTGATATGTGTAATAGCTTGGTCAAGTATTATATGCAATTTAAGATTTGATAATTGTTGCTGAATTGCCTTCTATCCAGATTGAACCAGTTTATATTCCCCCAGCATCCTTCCTTACTCAGATCAACCATGACAGAGACTAAGATACTCTTAACTATTAAACCACACATCTTTTTGTTTTCTGTTGCTAACAATCAAAGCAATTTTTTTTTGCTGGTGATCATTTTTGTTTTTAAATTGAATGCACATACACACATGTATTTTTCACATTGTATACCCTGAGGTTCTCCTGCCACCTGTCACCTGTGAGCCCTCATCTTTATCTCTTGTGCCCATCCCTCCCTTAATTTTACCCTCTCCCTCTCTGTTGCTCTGTGCTTCAGTTCTGCTGACAGTTTAACAATCAAAAAATTTATTGGTTTAAAAACAGCATCATTAATTTTGCTAACAAATATGTACTTTTGTTTGGGCTTGGTGGGAACAACTTGTCTGTGCTTTACTTGATGTCATTTCTGGTGACTCAAAGGCTAGAGACTAAAATGGTCATTTCACATGTCTGATTACAGCGGGCATTTCACTTGGGGTTGTGGGATCACACCTGCAAAGTCCTTTCTCAGTAGCTCCTCAGTGTCTTTGCAGTAGGGTGACTGGGTGCTAAGGAAGGCACCATCTGGGCCCAGATGAAAGCCATGTCTTTCAGTGTCATTTCTACCATGGTCACAGGCTGCCCGTGTTAAGCAGGAGGGAATATAGACACCCTTTGGTAAAGAAGGAGTGCCTAAAGCATGTTGACAACATGACAACATGTGGAGTGGATGTATTGGTGCTGCCATTGTTGACCACAAGTTGGAATGCATATTATTAATTAAAAATTTGATAACACATCTTTTGATATGTATATTGATTGCTTTGATTTTTTTTTTTCCTGTCACGTGCCTTTTTATATTCAATGTCCCCTTTTTATATTGGGCTCCAGATTGTTGATTATATTATCAATTTGTAATAATACTAGATTAAATAGACTCAGAATTTTGAAGATATCTTGCTGTGTCCTTGGGAACCGTAAAATATATGTGTTGGAAGGTTGTTCAGTTTGGTGATGGTGGCAATTTGTGAAGCCATTATATGTAACAACCGTAGTATTTTTGTCTTTTAAACAACGGGTCTAGGGAAGGGGAGAGTGAAAGGGACCATGTGCTGTCTTTCTGGTGGCCATCAGTCTCCTTGAATCACAGCATTGATGATGAGCAATAAGATCCAAGATGCTTCGATTATTTTTGGTTGTCATTATGCCTCTCAGGAGGAGAGAAAAATTTAGATGTCTGCAAGGGAAGGATAACACTTGGGAGGAATGTAGAGCACTAAATGGCATACTTCAGTATTGAAAATTGCTTTGGGTATCTTTTCTGGGGTGTGATTTAACTGTTGTTTAAGTTTACCTATCCCTCATGGTGATATTCAAAATTATATCAGCAAAAGTGGTTTTACCTAACAGAATGAGCATTTTCTCAATTATGAGGATGTTTAACAAAATAAAGCATTCCTTTGTATATTATAACTAAATTGGAATGCTAATCTTCATGTGTCCTCTTGTTTTGGGATAAATTATTAGTAAACATTAGTAAACATTATTGAAAAACAGAATTCAAATGAGTAAAAATTTCAAATACTACTGGTACAATACTTTTACAATTATAACTTAATTTTACCAAGATGGAAAACTCTTGTTTTGGTCATCTTTTATTACCACTTAGCATTTGAAAAATAAAAACAGCTTTATGATAAAATTGCAATGACTCTTACAAGAGAAAAACCAAAACGAAAGGAGCATTTACTACCTTTACTGATATTATATGTCAGTAAATTTTCCATTTGTTCATTTAAGGAACGGACAATGCTGGGAGCATTTTGTATTTGGAAATACTTGATAGTTAAAGGTAAAAATAAACAACTAAAAGTCAGTTTTTAAGTATGGTTAGTAAATTTGTATTGAGCTGTTTTGATTTTTGCAAACTTTATAAAATGCTCAGAAACAGTAATTATTCTTGGGTAATCCTCCCATACAAATGTTGGTAGGCTCCACTGCTAATTTTGGAACTTTGAACCAGGAGGTATCTTGAGAGTTGTCATGCTAATTTCCCATATAATGTGGAGATATCTTCAGCAGTATTCATGTACCATTATAGATTCAATCTCTGTCTCAGCCCTGAATATTGTAAGACAGTCAATTCCATTATGACTATATTATCATGAAATAATTCTCTTGAGTTCATGAAGTCAAGAGATTTCTGCTCTGACTTCTATAGTGAAAGAATGTATAAAGTCCAAAGTGTCTATAATGTATATAAGGTATATATTCAAAGTGGTGTGTGTTTGTGTCTATGTCTATGTCTATATGTGTATATATGTATACATATATACATATATATGTATATATAATATATAATATATATATAAAACTACTTGCCTGGTGGAATTCCTTTTTTTGTGATACCTCTTTCATTTATGATTTGCTGTTTATATGTGCTTTTTTTAGAAATTTTGGGCTAAAGATATGAATAATGATAACAAGTAATTATGGAATTGTTATGAGGATTAAATAAGATCTCATGTTTGAAGTGTTTAGCACAGTTCATGGCACATGGTAAGCATTTAAAGAAATACAAGTAGCATAGCATAGCGTAGCTTTCTCTGTCAACCTTTTTTGCTAGATTGACTGGTAAGATAACTGTAAACAATTACCTGTGATACAAATACTACAATAAAGTTAGTAGTAAAGTTATTACCTTTATAGTCAGGGACTCTCCGAGAATCTGAAAGGATGAACTCTCTGAAAGTTGGAAGAATGAATAGGATCACTTTTATGAGAATGGTATTCTGAATTGAAGGGCTCTCATGAGCAAAAAGCACGGAACTGGGAATGCACATCATCTTTTTCATGGGAACAGTAAGTTTTCCATATGTGACTGAGGACTTGTTTGTACATAGGGAGATCTGGCAAGTAAGAAGATAATGTGGAGAGGCTGAAAACAACAATGGGAAGCATTGATAGCAAGTATTTGATATCAGTTGATAGCGATTATTACTTGTATTTTATTCTAAAGGCTTTAGGTAATAATATTTTTAGGTCTTTGGACAGATGACCATGATTGAAATCTTAAAGCAAAATAGATGTGATTGTTGCATATAGGTAGGTAGTGGTTCCTATCAATTTAAATTCCTGATGATAAGGGATAATGAAAAATGTAATGTGGGGGAAATAGTTGCTGTAATCTAGAATGTGAAATGGAGACTGTTGGCAGGTTGTGGAAAAATGAGTTTTTAGAGTAAGCTTTGGGAACTTTTTGTAAATATATTTGGGACTTTTTTGTTGTTGTTGTTGAGACTAGGTTTCCCTATTTTTGCCTGTGGAACCACAGGCTCATGTTGCCCGTGGTACCACAGACTCTAGCAATCCCTGCCTCAGCTTCTCAGGTAGCTGGGATTAGAGGTGCGTGCCACCATGCCCAACTCTATTTTTTTGGAACTCGGTCTCGCTATTTGCCCCCGGCGGGACTCAGACCGGGATCCCTGGCCCCGGCTGCGGCTTCCTAGGTGCCATTTATAGGCATGCACCACTATGCCCGGACTTAATATTTGGGACTTTTCATACTTGTAGGCTTAAGCAAATTTGTTAGATAGTAACCATGCCTGGGCTTATATTTGAGACTTTTCATACTTGTAGGCTTAAGCAAATTTGTTAGACAATAACCCCCTTTCTCAAAGAATTTTAATCTCATGGTTGGGAGAAAGGATTAGGTTGGTATGTTCCTGAAAAAAAAAAAAAAAAAACTGTACTTTTCTGGATGACTGCTCAGGTAACTAAAGGTAGATATACCTCAGGAGAATAGGTTGTCTTTTAGCCTGGAGGGAGTGCTTTAAGCGTATTTTAAAACTGAGCTCTTGATTTCTATTTTTAAGGCTCTGAAAATTAACTGACTCAGGGAACTAGCTTTAGGCAATGAATCTGATATGTCAGACTTCAGCATTGCCAACTTTTCTCTTTTTGATATGAGATGATTTGGCAAGCCCCTAAACATATTTTATATTTTTGGTGATTTCTACTGTTGTTAATGATGGAGAAATTGCTGGGAATGCAGCCTGTTTATATGGTTGGTTAGCTGTTGTTCAAGTGAGCAGTTAATTTAATCTCAAAACACTTGGGTTATGGTTGGAAGGTGTGACCAAGTGGGCTTTTGCTTTTATTTTTTGGCTTTGATCTCTTCCCAATTGTGCAGGTAGTTTGGCATCTAGACTGAATTAGCAGCAGGGGTGTATGTATGTAATAACTACTGGTTTTCTGTTGGTATGAGATGAACGCCACATGTTTATCAGCATTCTTTTGGGGGAAAAAACAAATGATTAGTTTATGTTTCAGGAAATATCAATGTGTTATTTTACAGATATTCAGCACTTATAAACATTCATGCCTTTCAAAATATCTGTTGTCATTTCATGCTCACAATAATCTTGTGAATGAGAATGGATTGGTTTAGTTCTTATTTGAGGAAGGGGAGGCTGAGGTTTAAGAGACTAAGTAAAGGCTCCTGACTCATACGACTAGGGGCATCTGTTATATGACTAGGGGCATCTGTTGTATTGTAGTTTTGAATTGTAACTTTCAGAGCATTTCATAGTTGGGAAAAGCTGAATGCCCCTTTCTCTTGTTATTGTTTTTTAGCGGCGACTCAGGCATCTTCGGAATATCGCTGCCCGAAACATTGTTAATAAAAATGGTCATCAGCTACTTGACACCTACTTCACACTTCACTTGTGTAGTACTGAAAAGATATATAAAGGTAAGGGCATCTGTGGACTCACACATCTCCTTTTCATTTTTTAATTTCATTCTTTTTAATCATTTTGGTCAAATTATCCTATTATTACTTTTTAGAAAATGAAATTGTATTTTGCTAGCAGTTATGTATGAAAAATGATTATTAGATTGTTCTTTCACATAGTTGAACCTTCCTGATAAGTTTGTCATTTCTTTAGCTATTAATATATTTATTCTAGTACATATCATTGTAAATAGATAATATGAATCTAGTGTTTTGTACTGATTTTCTCTCTAAAATATAATTGATTAATATTATGGTAAAATTGGAACCTGCTTTGTGTTTTCTTAGTTGTATCATATCTTGTGTTTATGGGATCATTTTTAGAAAAAAGGCATGGTTTTTTAAAATCCAGTTCTACACATTATACTGTGAATTACTCCATAAATGAGAGCTTCAAGAGTAAATCATATATTTCATTTAAAATCACAGATACATATTGGGTAGATGTGTGTATATATATATATATATATATATATATATATATATATATATATATATATATATGTGTTTGTATGAATGATATAATTTGTCCTATGAGGGATGGTATAAGAGAGGAAATGTGGTGTATATAAAATGACAGGAACAGTGGATTAGGAGAGAACATATGTAAATACTAGTTTTGCCTCAGTTGTTTACTAGCTATGTGACTTTGGACAAAGATCATCATGATTTTTTGAAACCCATTTATAAAGTGGAGATAATATCTTATGAAATCAATGTGAATTTTTATGAGAACCAACTGAGTTAAGTTGGTAACTCTTGGTAAGGTGCAATTAAAGGCCTATTAGTGCTAAGAAAAGAGGTAGCATTATTTAATAAGGGGTATATTTTGTTACATTGTATCTTTTTGGTTTTACTTTTTAAAAACATTAAAGCAGTAGCTGTTTAGCAAATACTTTCCAAAAATTTCAGTAGCGGTCTATGCTGTTAAAAAATTCAATCAAGAAGTATGTAGAGTAGGAATTCTCCCACCTATAAATGTAGTATTACAATAATTTTAAGAAAGGGTGAAGAAAGGACTCTAAATATTGACATTTTCACGTAACTTTATTTCTTTTTTTTATTCCAGTCACTTCATTTTTAAGAGTTTTATTTTTTGAATATTAATCTAAATGAATAATGCTTGCTATTATAACAAATAACAGTTCTCAACAACCTACCATAATAAATTTCTTATGCTCACGGCCATTGAGGGTATTATCAGGTACTGGCTTGTGTTGACTCAGGTATCCAGGCTCCTTCTATTTTGGGATCTGCTATCGTCAACACATGCCTCTGGCATGGTAAGAGAGAACTCTTTGAGGGAGAGTTTTTTAATGGAAATGGACCACATTCATTCTATCACATTTTATTGGCCATAAATTAGTTGCATTGCTCTTCTTTTAGGTGAAAAGGAGACTGGGAAATGTTGTCTTTTTATGTGTCCAGAAGGAAAAAAGAGTATTTGGTTACTATCTGGTTTAAGGATATAAATATTTTTGTCAATCTTATTACATTTGATCAACTGCTCACCTAATTGGTTTGATCAGTTTATGGTTGGTGACCATGATGCAAAGACTTGTTTAGCGAGGTGATGAAATTGAAGTGCCTTTTTATTTTTACTTTTTGTCTTCTTCTAAATCAGGTAACAGCTTGAATTTAGAGGCTGTCACAGACTCAAAAAAGTTCTCTCAGAAGTGATCATGAATCAGTTAGGGAACAGCTGGTGATAGATCACAGGGAAGTCCAGTGTCCAGGAGTGGTGCTGACTGCCACTGTCTGGCAAACAAACACCTTAACTGGGACATTCAGTCTCTCTGTGGGTTTTAGTTAATTTATCTCTAAAATAAAAAAATTTGAGGATTTCTTGAGACTGTCTTGTTCCAATAAAATTTGAGGATTTCTGAGACTGTCTTGTTCCATAATGTCAGGGTTGAATGAAGTTTCTGCATGACCTTGTTCAGTGGCATGTTGCATTCTTATAAGTATGGCGCCCTAACTGATTGCACCACTGGAGCCGCACCAGGCATGTTGCATTCTAATAGCTTCCTTTGGAGGAGCCAGGAAACACTTTCCCTTGGTGAACCTAGTTCACACTGCCTTACCTTATGAGTTTGGCATGATAGACTCAAACACCCATTTTATGATCATTATGTGGCCCTTGGTATAGAATCATCATTTAGAAAGCCAGTTGACTCTTTCCCAAAGCCAACTGCGTCACCTGTTTTGTGGCTTCATTTCTTATTTTTTAAAGAATGTTTTTATTGGTTGATTTCTAAATTACTCTTTTTTTTTTTCCAACTGAACTCACAGCAGCAGACCCTAAGAAATTCTGTGTGAAGTGGGTTTTTTTTAAACTTTTGACCTCTTTTAATGTTGAGATAGTCCACTTCTTGTAGTCTAACTCAAATGCCAGTTATCACATCCCTGAAACAAAGCCTTTTGTTAGTGAGGCATTCATTCTAAAACTGGCTCCCTCTTAAACTTGGGATTTTTTTAGAATCAAGCTTCTTCTGCAGCCATAGTGATATTCTTAGGAAATATGAGCATTTGTCCTGTCCTCAAATACCAACAAACTATTTTGGGTAAATCAGAAAATGAACTCTCTGTGTTCCATTTTGGTCTTCTCATCTAATTTTCACGGTCTTAAATATCATTTATTATTCTAAAAACTACCCAATTTTTACCCTTGGTTTGTATCTCACCTCTGAACTTACGCTGCATGTAAGATGTATTTAGTGTATCTCCATTTGGTGCTAATTCAAACTTGATATATTCAACACTGAATTTCAGAGATTCCATTTCTGACTTACCTCTTTTTTTCCTTTTATCTAAAAATGGCAACTCCATCCTTCCATTTCCTTGACCAGAAATCTTGAAATCATCCTGGATAGTTCTTTTTTATCCCATATCCAATCTTAGTCCCTCAAATGCACAGCCTAATCACTTGGTACTATCGCCAGACCACTGTCATCTCTTGCCTGAATTGTTGAAGTAGATCTAACAGGTTGCTTACCTGTACCCCCTTTTCAGTGTGTTTTTAACCTAGAGCCTAACAAAATGAAAATGAGTCCATGTTATTTTCCTCCTCAGAATCCTCAGTGGCTTCCTACCTCACTCAGAATGATAGCTAAGATCTTGATGGTGTCCTTGAAGGCCTTTCATGATATGACCTTTATTGCCACTCAGGACAGAAATTAGATATGTTTCTAATTTTCTCTGGTACAGCCACTCTGATCTCACTGTTCCCTGAAAACATCAAGTTTACTTAAATTTAAAGACCTTTGTACTTTGGCCCTGGGTGCTAGTTCCTCCAAGATATCCACATGGAACTGCTTCCACCTTTTATTAGATCTCTGCTATGGATATTTTCTCAGAGAAGCTCTCCTTGATCACTAACCCTTATAAAAATGGACTATTTTCTTTTTGGTCTCTTATGCGTTAGTTTTCTCCATATTACTTATAATCTGACATATTCTGCATTTAATTATCTGGTTAATATATGTTTCTTCTAGAGTATAGGTTCTATGAAAGCAGACTCAATTTTAGGTCAGTTTTGTTCACTGAACTATCTCTAATACTTGGAATAAATCTTGTCACATACTAAACTGTTCACTTTTTTTACAGTTTTGTTCATGGTTCAAAACATGTATTATTAAAGTCTTACTTTCACCTGTCTCCCATCTCTACTCAATACTGATTACTACTGTTATTCTTGTTTATCTCTCATTAGATTTTTTATGCAAATGCCAATAAAAATAGTACCAAACTATATTTTTGTGGATAGTATTTTTCACTTAATGTCTTAAATGTTTTTCATATTGGTTCATAGAGTGTTTCCTTGATTTTCTTGAGCTTGCTTTGAGTAGCTATACCATAATTTACTTAACCACCTCCTATTGGTTGATGTTAGGTTATTCCAGTCTTTTGCTATACATACACCACTACATTACAATGAACAACTTTCTAAGTACATTATTTTGCAGAAGTGTTAGGATAGTTATAGTTAAAGGGTATATATTCTAAGAAATGAAAATATGGAGAAAGTTTATATTTACAATTTTGGTACATATTGCAAAATTGTCTTGCCTACAGTCCCACTTGATATGTGTGAGTGCTTTTTTCCCCACAGTTTGACTGATGTACTGTGAAATCAATCTTCTGATTTTTTGCTAATCTGATAGGTGAAAATAGTTTCATAGTGTAGTTTAAATTGGTATTTCTTCTAGTATGAGGGAGGTAGAGTAACTATAGAGGCATTTGTTGAATGAGTGGAATGTTGTATAATAGCCAAAACATGCCATACGAACAATGCTCCCTAATCTGTTTTGTTTCTTTAGGTCTTAGCATGGATAGAGAAATGATATTAGCTCTTGTTCCCTTTCAGGTAAAACAGGACTTGGATGATATCTCCTTGAAAATTTACTTTCAAATAGTTTTATGCAAGTTGAATTAATAAAAATGAATAGACCTATATTAATTAAAATGATAGTTTGTAAAGTATTTTTAAATCAGTATTTCATTTGAGCATCACAACAACCCTATTATGTTCCAGGTGTAATTTTCATCTGAAAGGTAAAGAAACTAGTCAGGCATGGTGGCTCATGCCTGTAAGCTTCAGCCTATGAAGCGGCTGGGGCTAGGGATCATGGTTTGAGTCCCGCTCGGGACAACATAGTGAGCTAGTCCCCAAAAATAGCTGGGCATGGTGGCGCATGCCTGTAATCCCACCTACCTGGGAAGCTGAGTCTGGGGATTGCTTGAGTCTGTGGTACACCAGGCAGCGTGAGCCTGTGGTTCCATGGGCAACTAGTGAGACCTAGTCTAAAAAAAAAAAAAAAGAAAGAAAGAAACTATGGCTCTAAAAGATTTCTAGGTCAATCTGATACATATTGGACTGGGGACTGGAACTAAAGGAACTGTTTTTCACTCTGAATTATCCATAATTCATTATTCTGTTTTGCACCATGCTGCTAATTTTATTAACACATTTTACATGTAATACAGTAATAGACAGTATAGGCTTGTGTTCATTAGCAGTTTAGAAATTACTTCAAATTTGGTATTTCCCCCCCAAATCATATGAGTTCTTTGTTTGCTTCTCTCTGTTTAATTAGGAAATTCATTTTGACTGTCTACTGGAGAAGGCAGACTGTTTATTCATACAGCCAGTCAGCAAGGTTTTGGGAGAAATAATGAGTACTCTTCATCTTCTTTGATCTGGAAATATGTTTTCTGGGGACTGTCTAACTTAGGCATTTTGTAGCTTAGGAGAGGACTTCTTTCTCAGAAGAAAAAAGTACTCTATGTTTCTTTACGTTGATTTACTTTCAATATGTTTAAACAATATGAAATATATTAATTATAAAGTAAAGCAACCCCATAATAAAACACTTTTCTCAGCTCCTTTACTCTTTTTGTCCCTAAAAATATACGGTACTTACAAATTAAAATATATGTATATACACACATACATACATTTATATGGTCAATTTATGGTTGGAGTAATCGGTTAACTATTTGGGAGAAAAGTGAAAAAAAATACTTATGATTACTTTTTTGAGGAAACTTTTTTTAATGGTATTGTGAATTAGAATGACATATTTTAGAGAAAAATTTGTGACAATATTTATCAAATTCAAATTGTGTTTGTCCTTTTGTCTTGCAATTTTTACTTCTGAAAGTTAATGTTGTAGATTCAAGTGTCTTAGGACATAAAACTTTAAAAGATTGTTCATCAGCAAATCCTTTTTAAAAGCAATTTTTTTTTTCATTTAATACATTGTGACTGTCTCTCTACAAAAAATTTTAAAACTTTTTTGGGTTGTTTTTAAAATGAAAACAAGCATAGAGTGAGATAGATGGTATGTGTCAAGAAATGCTTTAACCAAAAGCATTTGCCTATCAGCATTGTGTTTGATGATTCCCACACTTCAGTCATTGGTGGTTCACTTTGACTAGTTTCACTGTATTTGAGTTTCATCTATTTTGTATATTTTTAAATGTTTCATTAATCTTACACTTATGTTTAAATAGAATCTGTGAAATTATTGGTTCTATACAAAGTATCTTTTGCGTGTCTGTACATTTCCAGGAATGATTCTAAATGCAGAGGAGACAGCAGTTATACAAAATAAGTGTTTTTTTTTTTTTTTTTGTTTGTTTTTTAAGAGACCAGGTTTTGCCATATTGCCCAGGGTGGTCTTGAACCCATGCACTCAAGTGATCCCTAGCCTCAGCCTCTCAGGTAGCTGGGATTATAGGCGCATGCCACCACTCTGGCTTAAAATAAGTGTTCTTATGGAGCTTACAGGGAGGGCTTGGGGATGAGTCACATACATTTCAATAATTAGAAATAATTGAACTCATCTCTAGTATGAGTGTATATGCACAACTCTAGGGGAAATACTGCCTTGTAGTAACCTAACATTCAAATGTAGGCCCCGTCAACTCTGCAGTGACAACTTCATGGAGGTAACTTCAGCAGGGTCAGCAGTGGAAATGACGGAGGGTTGTTGAAAATGTCTGTATGAACCTCTCACAAATTTCTCCCTTTTGATTGTCTTTTGTTTTTGTAACATTTATAGATGTACATGAAGGTTTGTGGACTCATGAAGTTATAGTCCTTGTAGAGGACCATCAATGACCAGTTTCTGGTTTTCTGTGAAGATGGTGAGCTCAAAGCAGAGACAGACTGTTAAGGACAGGTAGAACTAGAATGTAGCTTGCTGGGTTGCTGGATCATTATTTATACCACAGCAGTGAATAATGCATAGTCAATAGTGATGTCAGAGAAAAGCAGAGCATATGGAATTAGTTGTAGAATGTGGTGGTAGGTAAGGGAAAGAGTTTTTACAGGTTCCAAATAGAATCTGTGAAAAAGGAAGTCAGTAGGTAAAAATCACTACATTAAATTTTAACTATTTTTGACTTTTCTTTATTAATATTTTTCCTTTAAAATGTTTTTAAAAATCTTTATTTTTATTTTATTTTTTTACAAATAAGGATAAAGAGAAAATAGGTTTCTTTAAAATGTTTTAAATGTCTTATTGGAATGTATGGTTAAAACATTTACAAGATTGAGTTAATGAGCTTATTTTCTTCCATATCACTTATTATTTTTTCTTCTTTTTCAGAATTTTATAGAAGTGAAGTTATTAAGAATTCCTTGGTAAGTTTGCTTTTTGACAGGTACATATGACTAAACCTGTGACTACTCTTTTAGAAACTGCTGAGACATAAAGCTAGCTGAAGTTCATTTCTAGTATTATGATGCTTCAACAGTTAAATCTGCTCAGTTACTGCTCAAATCTTCATTTATTTTTTCACTGCTGTGTCTCTAGTGCTTAGAACAAGCCTGGCCTTTAGTAGAAGCTCATAGATATTTGTTGAATGAATTGATGATTTTTTATTAAAAACCATAGAATTTTTTTCAACTCAAATTCTCTAACTTGTTTTCTAAAAGTATTGGCCGACATCAAACATTGTAAAAATGATATCTTATTTTAGATGTAGTTCTGAAGAATTCTATATCTGTGGCTATTGTATAGGATTTTTCCGCTTGTATTTTGGCAATGAAAGTGTCCTACTTTTGATAATGTATATGCCTGATATTTGCATAAATGACCCAAGTTACTAGGCCATATTGATAAAAAAGAGAGCTTTGTATTAATACATCTTTTTAGTGGTTTAAGTTCATACTGGATTTGGCCACTGCCCACTTTTTCAAACTAGTATTTTTCAAAGTTCTCACCTAAGACTTTCTCATTCTTTGTGTTCTGGACATACTAGGTTTTTTTTTTAGTGCTTCAGACTGCCATGCTTGGCTTGTTTCCTAGATCTTCACTTAACTGAAGTTTTTGAAATCTCAGTTATGTCACTTCAGCTAGACCTACTCTGACTATTTCATTTAAAGTTGTTCCTTTTTTCCTAAGTCATGTTTATTCACATCATTCTCTTTTTTTTTTTTAGAGCATTCCTCATCTTTTTTGTTGGATGCTCTTATTCACCTGTTTTGTTTGTTTGTTATTTGCCTTCACCTACTTAGATCAAGTTCCTTGCAGTCTTGTTCAGCAGAGAAACCTTAAAGTTTAGAGTAGTACAGACATTCAGTAAATATTTGTTAGATGAATAATCAATCTTAGTGATGTGTTATATTTACAGAATCCTTTTACATGTTACTCCATTTTTATCCTTAGAGTAACCTGTAGAGTAGATGGGGAGATCTGGAGAGGCCTAACAACTTCTGCAGTCACACAGCTGCAGGAACAGAACCCCATTGCAAACCTTTCAGACTTTAGGTTTCTACTACTTTTTTCTCTTCACCAATATCTCTAAGGTATCATACTAAATTTGGATTCCAGACCAGACCAGTTCCTTGAGATCACCTCCAAGTAGCTCCGGTTACCAGTGAAACACTTGTTTAATATACTTTAAATGATACATGATAAATAACTAGCATCATGCCTGAAATATAATAGCTACTGAGTAAATAATGGTTTCTCTATCACTTTTCCTTTGTTGGGAACAGGAATAGTCTGCAGACAAGTGTGAGCAGAGGAGAGGGATGTTTAGGGAGCAGATAAAGTACAGAATGTTGCCTTGATTTATTCCTGTCCCCCTTTCCTTATTCAAGTCAGTATTTTTAAATGTCATCTCATATCTCTGAATGTTAACTCATGTCTTCAGCATTTTTTGGCTCTGATCTTTGATTGCTTCTGAACTATCTATGAAGTTGTGACTTCATTCCTGGTATACTTAAGCTTAACTATTTTTTAAGGATATTGTAGACTGGATTCTAGATGAGAGAAAGATTGGGCAAAAAGACTTCCTTCCAACTTAAAGTTTGTACCATAGTTTTTCCCTGAATATACCACTTAAAACATTTGCTTGCACTGCAAGTTTTCATGAACCCTTTGCCGCCTCTGTAGATGAAATCTTCTAGAGTTCAGAGACTGCCTGATTATTGATCCTTCTGTCTCCTAGCTCCTCCTTGTAACTTTTTTCCTGTTGAGTAGTTGTTTGGTAAATATTCTTTGATGTTTCATTTTAGGGATATCTTTAATTTTGATAAGCAATTTTTAAGATTTGTAATGACTTAATATAGGTTTGATAACCTTTAATCCATTTCTTTAGTGGACATGAGGGACCATAGGAATTAACTACACACAGAATATTCAGGAGACAAGCCGGGCGAGGTGGCAAGGGCCTGTATTCCCAGCTACCTGGAGGCTGAGGCTAAGGATCATTTGAGTCCACGGGTTTGAGACTACCCCCAGCAACATAGCGAGACCTAGTCTCTAAAAAAATAGCTGGGGGTGGTGGCACATGCCAGCTACCTGGGAGGCTAAGGCTAGGGATCATTTGAGTCTGCGTGTTCAAGACTACCCTGGGCAACATAGTGAGACCTAGTCTCTTTAAAAAAAAAAAAAGGAAAGACTATTCTGGAGACATACATGAATACCTTTCTTCTTGTTTCTACGAAATGCAGAGCCGGTAAAATTTGTTTGTTCCTTCCCTTCTTAGAACTTTGAAATTCTCAAACTAGTAAGCTGTTAACTTATACAAGAGTTAGAGGTTTAAATGCTTTTATTTCTCCTAACCAGTAGAAATAAGTTAGCAGATGCCCAGCAGATTTTCTTAGTGAATGGATTCTTCCATAAATATATTCATTGACTGACATCCAAGTTATATCCTGAACCCCAAACTGCTATCAATTGGCTGCTAACACATTAGGCAAAATAATCCTTTGTTTCTCACTATAGCTCTGGGTGAATTTTCACTCTGGTAAAATTAACTTGGTCTCTGGTGAATATTAGTTTTGACTCATATAGCTTTAATGCCTTCACTGTGTTTGCTGGGCTTGCATTCTGAACTTGGTTCTAGAGCTGAGTTTCTGGTCTTGCTACTCTGATGTAAAAGGAAACATGGAAAAATGGACAAAAGACTAAAAAGGGTTTTCCTCAGAGATATGCAACTGTTACTATATGCCTTTACCACCTTCTAGCTCCTAGATATTCCACATCAGTGCCATCCATAAGCTTTCAGCAAAGATGACAATGTGCTGTACACTGTCCAGTAAAATTGTCTCTAGCCATCTAAAACAACTGAGCATTTGAAATGTGGTTAAATCCTACTGAGGAACTACATTTTTTCAATTTTACTTAATTTAAATAGGCTAGTGGATATTTTCTTGGATAGCATGAGTCTAGATACTTCTGCGAATGTAGACGATCACCCTCATAAAGTCAGAACTTTATGTGCTTCATCTTTATAACCTCCATAGATATTGTATTGTGCTTGGCTTGTGCTTGACAAGCAAGGGAAAATGTATATATCTGTATATCTTATAGTACATGTCATATATATGGCCTAACCCAAGTAATCATTTGTAGACTCACCATTATTTTATGTTCACCAAGAAAAAATAAATACTTCTCATTAAACAGAAACACAGAACCGTGGCAATAGTCCTGTGTGAATTGTAATTCAATCTTTCTTGCTTCTTGTTCCTGTGACATTTCTTTAACTCATTCTGAGGTACTTATTTAGTAGTCTTTCCTTCCTTTGGGTGCATTGCTTGAATCTTTTGTGTGTATTTTAACAACAAGATACAAACCAGTTTCCTCAATTTGTGGAAATTTCTGATGTCCTATAAAACAATAGCTGAAGTTAGTTCTCCAGTGACAAATATTTGCTTCTCTGATACCAACCCAATTCATGCCTCTTTGCTATTTCTTTGAGTTTCTGCATACACCAAATCTTACTACTTTTTATTGGAATTTATCATATGTACAGAAGAGTTTACAAAGAGAGGTGTACAGATTTTTAAAAATTTCTCAAAATGAATACCCATGTAACCAGTGCTCAGATCAGGAAATGGAACATTTTCCGTTTTTCTGTTCCTAAAAGCCAACTCACTTACCTTCATTATTATTCTCTTGACTTTCAATACCATTAAATTAATGTTTTTGTTTCTGGGCTTTACAGAAATGAAATCATGCAGGTATATACTTTTTTTTTTTTGGGGGGGGTCTCAACTTTGTATTGTTCTCATTCGTATTGTGGGTGTACTTGTCATTTGTTTGCTTTATAGTATTTCATTGTGTGAGTATATAGGTTTGAATAGTGCTACTATGAACATTTCTGTATATATTTTTGGTTAAACAAATGCATGCATTTCTGTTGGGTATATATGTAGGAGTGTATTTGTCGCAATGTGAATATGAACTACTTTAGTTTATGCTACCAAGTAGTTTTCCAAAGTTATTCTTTCATTTACACACTCACCAGCAGTTTTTGAGCACTCTAGTTATTCTACATTATTTGTTTGTTATTTAAAAAAATCCTTTGAATTTAAATTTTCCGTAGATACTGTATGCAAAATATTTCTTGGTTACAATCTAAATCAAGGGAGATGTTTTAAAGGGCACTGAAACTCAGCACATCTAATTAACGTAAAAGAATTGAATTTTAAGAACAGCTGTTTTCAGAGTTGTTTTGTAGACAGTGGTACCTGATGACTGCCACCTGGTGGTCAAAGTCTGTAATACCTTACTGGTTCAAACATCTGAAATCAGAATTCATCTTACAATGTGAAAAAATATGTTAGAATTAGTATAGTAAACTGGAATATGCTATATGGTAATAAATATAGAGGAGTAAAATAAAATGGGATAAGGAGGGTGGTTGCTGTGTTTTTAAATGATACTCATGTAGAAGAAATAATTTGAGCAAGAGGAAGGAAAATGCTTTTTATCTGTTTATGTGGGTATGACTGTTCCAGGCTAAGAAACAGGAAATTACAAAACAGTACATGGGTTTTCAAGAGAGGCTTAGAATTTAGAATGGTTGGAATAGAGTGTGCAGGGGCGATTTGAGATTTTGCTAGGCAAGCAAGTATGACAAAGATGTGCCAGGGAATTGAGGATCAGGACAGTAGTAGAAATGAATTGGCAGCAAAGCAGATGATAGTCAAGGAAAGAACAGTGTGAGAATGAGATTTGGGGAGGGGTGTGTTACAGAATTGGGAGTCTCTGATGGGCAAGGACCCCTGTGTCCTTATTTTTCTATTTTTCAGTACCTGTTGCATGATGTCTGTTGTACTGAGTAACTAGAGTAATCCACCTTTGTTAGTGGCAGTGCATCTGTATCTCCAAGTTATATGTCAGAGTCCTGGGTTCTGCTCAGTCAATGGTGAGCATGTGATTCAACTTTAATGTCTCTGGCTTCCATTAAACTACACCCTCCAAGCCATTTGTTAACACTCAGGGATTTTTTGACATAGGAGGAGGAGGATAGATTCTGAATATTATTGAAGGGTCATTGATTTGAAGTTAGTACTTCAAATAATTAGAGCAATAAGCAGCTAAATTCTCCAAAGTTGATTTTGTAGGAATGCCAGCATAGGGGAATATTGTGTAATTAACCTACATGTACCCATTTAAAACAAGTAAAGGGATTTTACTTTTGTTAGAAAATTAAAATTCTCATAGTGGGAATAAGAACAGCGATAGGTAGTTCAAATGAAGTTTTTCTTTATATTTGTTTTTCTTTAATTATTAAAGTATCAACTATTAAGTACCCACCTGTGATTCAAGTAGTATGTTGAATATATTATATACATTGTTTTTCATCTGATAACGCTGTAAGAAATATGCCTGTTTTTGTTTGTTTGTTTGTTGTTTTAAGTGAAAGAAACATGTTCAGACAGGCTGAGTAACTTGCTCTAGCTTGGAAAATTAGTGCAGTGGGTAAAGCAATTTTCTGGCTCCCTTACATCAAACTTCCTTGGGCTGATTAAATGTCTGCTGGAAGTCTGGTGTAAGTGAGTGATGGATCTTATATCTGAATAAATGAACTTCTAGAACATGTGTTTGTAGGGAAAGCATATGATATAATTATTAGAACTAAAAATTATAAACTTCTGTTGAAATTAGAACTGCTGGAACTGTTGAAATCTTTGGGTGACTGAACATAGTAAATACTTTTAACGAATAATTGGCTTGACTGATTTCTCAAACCAAATTTATGTTTCAGTTAAATTGTGATCAAATGAATTAACATTTCAAACCTGTATTGTGTGTATGTGAGTGGGGAATTGGCTTCTCTTGCAAATTATATTGCCCTGGGGCAAGTTGTATCATCTTCAGAGTTTTCTAATTAATGTTTGGTCAGCTACATGATTTAGAGGGAACTAAGATAATTAACTTGTGCAGTGATAGTACCAGGGAAGAGTAGGATTCTGTAAAAACATAGGATTAATTATCTCAGTTTGGGAGGGGGAAATGTTTCTAACAATAAGTTATTCCTAAATTGAGACATGAAGGATAAATAAATGTAAATGAGACAGGAAGTTTATAAGGCTGAGGAGTAATTACTACTTATGAAATCAGTCTGCAGTTCCAGAGAGTTGTATGTTTTAAGAAAATTGGGGCAATTTTATGAATTCTTAGCTGTTTTTCTTGTGACCATGCATTTGTTACTATTTAATGAATGATAAGAACTGGGATAACTAGTTTGTGTGAGTTTTAATATTTATCTGTACATGTGTATTTCTTTAATAAATAAGAGACTTCAATTGAACAATTACTGAGCAGTGTTAAGAGATATTGTTCTGGCAATGAATAATCATTTTTTAAAATTTTTGGTGGGTAGTTAGTGGACAGTGAATTTTTCAAAGCTATAAATACCTTGGTATTTTGCCACTATACTTTTAGTGAAAATGATATAAACCTCTAGCTGATATTAAGTACATGAATGTTTGTTCCACCTAGAAAAACGACTGGCATGTTTAGGATAAATATTAATAACAGTCATCTGGGTTTTACAAAATATTATTGAGCAGTGAAGTCTTTGTGTGGCCATCTGTATTGCCTGTATCTGAATGTACCCATTTGGAGATTATTGTTCATTGTCTAACAGCTATTTTATAGAAGCATAAAGGAAAGTCACTGTAATGAGAAGATTGACAACAGCTCAGTCATATTAATGTTGCATTGACTTAGAAGGGCAACCCAGGTCATCTTTTTTTTTTTTTTTTTTTTTGAGACTAGGTCTCGCTATTTTTGCCTGTGGAACCGCAGGCTCTCTTTGCCCGGGGTACCACAGACTCAAGCAATCCCCAGCCTCAGCTTCCCAGGTACCTGGGATTACTGGCGCGCACCACCACGCCCAGCTGTATTTTTTTGGAACTAGGTCTCACTATGTGCCCCCGGGAGGACTTGAATTGCGATCCCTGGCTTCAGCCATGACTTACTAGGCTGCCACTTACAGGCATGCGCCACCATGTCTGGCCAACCCAGGTAATCTATTCAACCACATAGCTTTAAAAAAAAAAACACAACCTTTCCCTCCAAAGACTTTTGATTTATTTTGGAAAGAAGTGTTTACAAAGATTTGATATGACAGTTGCTCCCCAATTACCCCTTTCCCTCTTGCAGTATGACCCTTCCTGTAGATTTTTGTCTATTTTGTCTCAGGAGTCTGAGATCAAAATCTCAGACTTTTCGTTTTTATGATCATATGAACTTTTACTTTTTTCTCTTTGAAAAAGGTGATTATTTTATGCCTTTTTTTTTTCCTGGTGCTCTACTACCCTGATAGTGAGAATTTGAAATGAATCTATTTTATATGCCAAAGCACATGTACTTTTGTTGAGAAGCAATCTTACCCATAGGGAAGCAATTTCCTATCTTTTCAGGTGGTTTACTTTGAAGGCCAGGAATGTTCACACCAATTCTGCTTTTTAGACCCTTGAGGGCATAAAATCCTCTGATGAAGAAATGCCTTCAATTGATTTAGCTTTGCAGACTCCTCCATTTAAGATGTTATGTATTTTCCTTTATTGGGTCTTTCAAAAATTTTTTATTTCTTTTTTGAGATATAGCACATGGTAAAATATACAAATAGTAGCTTAATGACTTCAAAGTGAACAAGATCATTGTAACCAGATCAAGAAACAAAACATTGTCAATAAGTACTTCTAGTCACTGTCTTTCAAAGGGAACCACTGTCAGGATTTTCTAGCCCTGCAGATTGGTTCTGCTTGTTTTTAAACTTAACGTGGTGTGTGCTCTTGTTTAACATAATACTCACTGAGAGCCATCCATATTATTGTATGTGGTAGTCAAGCCTAACCTGTAAGTCCTTTGTTGAGCATGTGTAGGCATTTACTTAAGTATATACTTAGTGGAATTAAGTGCTGGGTTATAAGTTATCTTCAGTTTCAGTAGATGTTATCAGCTTGTTTTCTAAAATATTTGTACCAATTACATCCCTATCACAGTGTGAGGTTCAATTGCTCTAGATCTTTGCCTTAACTTGCTATTAACCTTTTACAATTTCTATGGGATAGTGATCCTATGTTGTGATTTTAATTCACATTTCCTTGTACTATTCTAATTGAGCGACTTTTCCAGTGTTTATTATTGACCATGTAAATATTTGTTTTTTAGATGAGTACCTGTTTGGAAAAACTACGTTAGTTAATGTTAACCTAAGACTAGACAAGTTCTGTGCAAAGATTTGCATTTTATAAAAAAGTTTATGGTATAAAGGCAAGGCATGGTGATGCATGCTTGTAAGCGGCAGCCTAGGAAGCCATGGCTGGGGCCAAGGATTGCAGTTTGAGTCCCACCAGGGGCACATAGCAAGACCTAGTCCCAAAAATATATAGCTGGGTGTGGTGGCGCACGCCTGTAATCCCATCCACCTGGGAAGCTGAGGCTGGGGATCACTTGAGTCTGTGGTACCCTGGGCAGCGTGAGCCTGCGGTTCCACAGGCAAAAATAGCGAGACCTACTCTCAAAAAAAAAAAAAAAAAAAAGTTTATGGTATATATTCAGTTTCACTTGATGGTTTAAGTAGCTTTTTTTTTTTTCATGTGTGTGACTCTTCAAGGATATGTGAAGTTGGTGATCTGATGAATTCTACTTAAGTGAAATATTAACATTTATATTTTTTATATTTACATCACTTTGTTGGTCTCCTTTCCTTTTCCTTAAATAAGCAGACATTATTTAAACTTTTTTCAGTGGTTAAGGTTATCATGAAGAACATCAGGGACTATACCTAATTTGTCCTTCAGGGGTTAGATATTTCTGTTTAATGCTAGGGTAGATATTCTGTGCCCTTTTCATGTGTGATATGACTGTGTAGTACCTGCCACTCTTGGGTTTAATGATAGCTAATACTATTAGATGTTACTCTTCTGTTCAAGTTTCATAAAGATCCTGTGAGGTGATAGTTGTCCCAGTTTTTTATCATTGAAGACTCAGGATACTGAGAGAATATTAAGTCGTTTTGCAACATAACTTAGTTATGTAGCACTTTCCTCTGTACTACACCTCCACTCAGCTTGCTTTATTTGATAGAGCAAAGACTGAAGCAAAATAACTATCCACAAATAGTGATTTACAGCGATTCCTAAGTTCATCCACATTTCTGTTGACTACTTCAGTGCCTCTATATGTTAGTGGTCAGCATTCAGTCAGTGATGGTTATAAGAGATTGTGCTGAAATATCTCAGGCTCTGTCAGTGGACTGGCAACGGCTTGAAAAGTTGAGGTAGTTTTAAAGTGTGTCTACCAGACCTTCCAGACCTCTTCTGTGTGTGAGTGCTAGCTCACAGGCAGCCAGAAATGTGTGGATCATTTAGACATTTTTTGATCTTCACTGTGTGGTGCATGAAGACCTTATCAAGGCCCCCTGTAGCCATCTCACTTTCTAGATCTTCCTAACAAACTTCTGGTCAGTCAGTCAGTTTTTTGTCCCAGCCACAGCTGCAACCTCAGGCTACCTGAATTACTGGTTTTCTTTCATTTGTTACTGAGGTCACTGGTGTAACTGACTACTTGATAGAGCTGGGTTTTCCCATATTCCATTGCAAATCAGTGCAGTTACTCCAGCAGTGAAGCTGCTGATTTTTATGACTTGTCTCCTATCTGCAAATAGAACATCTTTACAGACGGCCTAGAGGTTAAAGCAGATTCAGACAAGAATGTAAGAATCACCTGTACTTACCTTTATTAATCTGTGACTGTTTTTGAACTTGATGTATACTGTAGTTGATTTCCAGAACTGTGAAATCACCCTCTTTGGCAGTTGTTTTTTGTTTTTTGTTTTTTTGAGACTAGGTCTCGCTATTTTTGCCAATGGAACTGCAAGCTCACGTTGCCCGGGGTAGCATGGACTCAAGCAATCCCCAGCCTCAGCTTCCCAGTTAGCTGGGATTACAGGTGCACGCCACCACGCCCACACCCAGCTATTTTTTGGAACTAGGTCTTGCTGTGTTGCCCCGAGCGGGACTCAAACCATGATCCCTAGCCCCAGACGCTTCATAGGCTGAAGCTTACAGGCACGAGCCATCATGCCTGGCCCTCTTTGGCAGTTTTGATCAGTTTTATTATTCCTTCATGGGGGGAAATTTTAAGAGCCATTCACTCAGCCATGTTAGAAATCCCACCTCTCTTTTAGATATTTATATTGGCTATTTTACTCTTCATTCTTTCCTGCAACACAAATGCCTTATCTGGATTCATTTTCCATATGCCTGAGGTACATTGTTTAGAATTTTCTTTAATGATCATATTCTAGTGTCATAATCACAGATTTCCTCATCTCAAAATGTATTTATTTTGCTCTTTGTGAAGAATATTTTTACTAAGTGTAGCATTCTAGTTTGGCAGTCCTCATTCCCCAACATTCAGAATAAAATTCTTGTGCCTTCCTGGCATGTCTGTTGTTACTGTTGAAAAGTAAGAGATTAGCTTGATTGTCATCTGAAGGTTTTCTTAAGAAAACCTTCTTAAGGAAGGCAAATTTTAAGATCCTGTGTGTTTGTGTATTCTGTAGTTTTACTTTGAAATGTGCATTTTTGTTATCCAGGAAATTTGCCACTTTCTCTTCAAATAATTCCTGGTCATTTCTTCTTTGATGTCAATCAGATATTTTCAGTCTCTCATCTATGTCTTTTTAATCTTTATTCCAGATTTTTCTTTTCTTTCTGTGCTGCATTCAGTATAATTTCTTCTTCTAAGGAAGAATCTCCTCTACCATATGGCATCGTACTCTGCAGAAATTTATAGGCAGGTTTCTGGGTGGATTTAGTGTTGTTTCTTTCATTCCTTGTGAGCAGATAGCCCTTCTGTAGTCCCATCTCAATGTGGAGGGGGACTTTTTTAGACATGACTGGGGCCTGCGCCTGGGTTTTGAATTATGTGCTTGTCTGCATTTAAGCCTGTCAAAACAAAAGCCCCAAATTTATACAGTTGGCAAATTCTTTCAAGACAGAATTCCTTTATATCTTAACTTTTTTTGTGGGTTCTAGCTTTCCTTTTTGACTTGGGAATTCTTTGCTGCTGCTGCGGAGTATTATTTTTAAAATACCTTAGCAAGCAATTTTCAATGTTTTCAGTGGAATAATTATCTTGCCTGTCACCATCAGAAATAAGATCATTTCCTTCCATTTGTTTCTTGGACCATGACTGAAAATTAGTCTTATCATTTTATAGTTACCTGTCATGTTTTATCCAGAATATTATTATCTGTAGCCTGCTATGCATAGTTTTAAATAAATTTGCTTAGAATAATTTTGTCTTCATAAATTAGTTAAGCCTGTATCAAAGGAAGTTTGCCATTGTCTAGTGTATCAGAATATGCTGTCAGTGTATAGTGTGGGCCACCATCCCTTCCGTCAGAAACACCTGAGATATGCATTACTTTCCCCTTAATATTTTAGCATGTATTTCAAAATGAATAAAATTTGGACGCCTGAATCAATAGTATTTTTTAGTTCACAGTCCTCTTCCCCTACCTCCCCCCCCCCCCAAACTTGACTGGAGGCATAATTGACAAATAAAAATTGATTGTATATACTTAAGACATATATGTGTTATTTTTATATATGTATATGTTGTGAAATGATTACCAAAATCAAGTGTGATAATTGCCAAAATTCACAACTGTTACAGTTTCCCTTTTGTGTGAATGTGATGATAACATTTAGTACTGCTTTTAGCAAACTTCAGGTGTTTAAATCAGTATTATTCACTATAGCCACTATGTTATCTCTTAAATTTCCAAAACTTATTCATCCTCCTTAACTGAAACTTATTTTCCCTCCCTTTGACCCTGACAGACACCACTATATTCCATTTCTGTGTTCAAATGTTAAATGATACAGTGCAGTATTTGCCTTTCTGTGTTGAACTCACGTTACTTATAACATTCTCCAGATCCATTCATGTTGTTGCAAAGGACAGATTTCCTACTTTTTTTAATTTTTTAAGACTGAGTCATATTTCATTGCTACATTTTCCTTAGTCATCTTATAGATTCTTATATTATTCAGTGGATTATACGTATCATATATTTATTTTGATGGTTCTAATTAGAGATCTGAAATTATTTTCTCTATTATTTTGAGTCTAGTGCCTTGGACCACTTGGCCATTCTGACCCCCAGTTTTCTCTATTATTTTGATCTTTCCCCATTGTTCTTTTAATACTCCTTTACTTTTTGACACAAGATGTTCCTAACTTTTGTACCTTTTCTGCCACAACCCCTGGAGTCAGTTGTTTTCCCAAATAAAGCTCAGTTCCTTTAAGTGAGCCTAGGTACTAAGATATGAGCATGCTCTTTGTTAGTAGTATGTGCTTTACCTCTGGATTTTCTTGGGGAACTGAACTAGAAAATGTATGTAAGTTTACATGCAAGTATGCACACACACACCCCTATATTTATTGCTCTGTTGATCTGTTATAAACCACGTTTCCATACCACTATCTCCAAATATAGTCCAACTAAACTTTCAGTTTATTTGTAACTCACTTTTCCTACAGTGAGAAACCTGACTGCCAACTGTTCTTATCTTTGCTCATTTACTCACATGCTTAGAATACATAGAAAGTGACTTTAGAATTGCTATCTTTTACCACTGCAAAAAGCAAAGGTGTACTCATGCTGCTACGTCACCTTTAGCAAAAATCTGTTAATTCACCATTTCATGAAACAATATAATTACTTAAACAGAGTTTTAAATCCAACAATAAGTTGGTGCTACTTTAATGGAATTGTTTATGTGTGGGTTCTTAATAGTTGTGTATTTCGTGTGAATAGATGATTAATTTGTCATATGAAGTCTTATTACTGAAAGATTAGAATATACGCTCCTCCTGTGACTATAATGAGAGAAATTATACTATTATTAACCATATACTATTATTATTAACAAAAGTACAATTATTAACCCTGTTGTGTTATTTGGAATGTTTTCTTGGTTCACCTAAATTTGAAATTTAATTTCTTTAGAATGTCTTATATCTTCAGTTATATTTAAAAGCAAATTGAAATACAACCTACTTGAAAAGGTCTGTAAACAAATAAGAGTCTTTCTAAAGCATGTTCTAATTTCTGTCAACAGAACCCAACTTGGAGGAGTCTTGATTTTGGAATAATGCCCAACCGTCTTGATACATCTGTATCTTTTTTTGTGGTGAAGATATGGGGTGGAAAGGAAGACATCTACCAGCTATTGATTGAATGGAAAGTCTGTTTGGATGGACTGAAATACTTGGGTCAGCAGGTAATTTTAAAGCTATAGTGTTTAAGTAGTTATCTTCTCTTTAAATTAGCCTATGTAACCTTTCTGTTTATTCTTCTGATTTTACACTGTTTATTATAAAGAGACCTGTTATGATTGTCTACTTAGTTCTAGAAATTTTAGTTGCCAAATTTAAAATATGACCTTTAATTGAAGAAATTTGTAAAAAGGCTCTCTAATAAACTATTAGTTTAAAAGGATTTGGGAGCAGTAGGGAGCTCTATTCTGTTTTTTCTGTCTTATTTGGATTTTCCTCACCTAGAGTTTGAAATTATTGAAAATAAAGAGTATACTATTGAATACCTTTCATGACCAGAAGATTTATTCCATGAGTAAATGTTTGTTGAGCCCAGAGATGATGAATGCCAAGCTCAGATACTGATAACCATTTTCTGTGAGTGATGTTTGTTGATGGTAGCACTTTTTCATTAGACTTCAAAAATAGCTCCATAGTCCTTTCTAATAGTGTTCTAGGACACAACTAGAAGTATATGAGTTGCATATGAAATGAAGACGCCTGTTTGCTATTCCATTGCATACGCTTTATAATTAATGTTTACAAGCAGCTTTATGAAGGTTGATATTGCTCTTATTTCTCTTGAGGGAAAACCAAGCCTCAGAGAGTTTAAGAAATTACTCAAGATTACATTTCTTGGTGGAAATGGAATTTAAATCCAGGCCTAGATGACTTAAAAATTCATTCCCATTTGTGTTGCACTGCACTGGTATATGTATGTCGTCCTTGATAGCCACCTTTCCTTGGAATGATTGCATATAGGACTGGTAGGTAGCCTTAAAAATGTAGCCTTAAAATATTGATCATAGGTGCAAAAATCTTTGATCTTACTAAATACTTAATCTATGCTTTCTTTTAAAGGAATAGTTCCACTTTTTCAGATTTAATGGTGTGTCTGCATGCCTTTTATTTTATTTATGTCCTTCTCTAGTGACAGGAATACTGCATATAATGGATATTTCCCTTAACTAAATTCTGTTCTGGACAAATTCTTAATCTTTTTATTTTTGTACTTTCCCTCTGTTTTAGGGCTCTTCTTAATGAAAAGTTATAAAATAATGACTAGTGTATCATTCCATTGTATGACTTCTGCCTTGCTACCAGGGCCAGATACTTGTCACCTTTTTGCAGGCCAGCCAGGCCCCTACACTGAGGCACATGTTCTTTATATCTTCCCATGTGCCATAGCTGACTTTCTATGGATAGACTATACTATTAAGCACTTGTCTTTTTTTTTTTTTTCTGAAAATATTTACATTTTGTGGAGGATGGTGCTTAACATTAGTGTTTAAGAACTATATAATTGTAGAGAAACGTTTTGGTCAGAGAACATGGCTGACATCCATCCTTTTCAGCTCACATATTTCTTAGGTGTTGGTCTTGAAATATCCGACTGTGCTATGTTTAACCTTATAGTTAACCTAATTTCAGAGGGTCAGCATTCAGTTTTTTTCTTACAAAGTTGGTGATACAAGTACAACAACAGGGAAAGAAAAAGAGAAAACATGTTTTTAAAGCCAGTTAGAAACATTATTGGGCAAATCAGTAAAGGGAGTCAGTTATATGTGGTGGCTAGAAACTAGACTTGGTGAAGATCATAATGCAACGATCATAGATGTGTTAAGGATACAGAGATAATGAAGATGATTCTTAGACTTGTAAACTGATGATTGTTGAATTCCTGCATAGAGAATTCATGGGAGAGTATTTAGATAACTCCTAGAGAGAGTCAAGAAGGGTAAGTTCATTCAGAATGAAGGGAAAGAAAATTCTGCATCTAATGATATATGTACATTGAAATTTATAAGAAACTGCCAAGCTCTTTCCCAAAGAGATTACCATTCACTTTTTTGATATTGTCAGACTTTTAAATTTAGCTAGTCTTTGTGTTTGGAGAGGTAGCTCATTGTGATTTTAATTTTAATTCTCCTAATGAAATGATGTTGAACATTTAGGAAAAAAATATTTGCACCACCCTCTCTTCTGAAATACTGTACAGATCTTCTGCTCATTTTTCATTTGGTTGTTTGAATTCTCCTAGTGGGTTGTAAAATTTTTTATATGTTCTCATGTTGGTCCTGTACAAGAAGATGTCTATATTTTCGGCCAATCTTTACTGTCTTTTAATTTTAAATTGTAAAGAATAGAAGTTTTTAAATGTCTATTATGTTAGTTTCATCTCTTTTTTTTAAATTTAAATACTTTACATATATATTTCACATCATTGTAATCCCCAGGGGTCACCTACCACCTCCCCTCCCTGGCTGCTCCAGCTGGTTCCCCCCATCCCCCAGTTGTGTACTTTCGTTTGGTTGTCCGTATATTAGAGAAACCATTTGGTTTCTGTCTTTTTTCTTCTGACTTGTTTCTGCCGATATGATTTCTTCTGTGTACATCCATGTTACCAAAAAATCATCAAATTGATCATTTTTAATTGATGCATAATTCCATTGTGTATATATACCACATCTTTTTTATCCAGTCCTCTCTCTTGGAGCATTTGGGTTGTTTCCAGGTCCTTGCAGTTATAAATAGTGCTGCAATAAACATGTTTGATGTCTTTGGTGTCTCTCATCTAAGAAAGACATATTTGCCCAATTCAAGATCACAAAGATTTTTCTCCTATGACTTCTTCCAGAAATTATATAGTTTTAAGTTTTATACTTATGTCTACAACCCACTTTGAATTAACTTTTAATAAAGTAAATGCACATTCTTTTAAGATGGATAAACATTTGTTCCTGTATTCTTTGTTTTGAAGATTATATTTCCATTGAAATGGCTTGTCATCTTTGTTGAAAATTGGTTTTTGAAAATTACTTGTGTGTGCCCGTTTCTGGATTTGTTCTATTTCATTGATCTGCATATCTTTCCTTATGCCAATACCGCATTATCTTGATTACTGATGTTGTGTAATCTTTGAATTCTGGTAATATAAACCCTTCAGTTTTCTTTATTTAAAATAGTTCTGACAACTCTAGATCTCTCATATTTACTTTTACACTTTAGGGTTAGTTTGCCAACTGCTACAAAAATTCTATTGGGCTTTTGATAGATATTAATGCTAAGAAAATTTGGGGAAAACTGACATTTAACTACATTGGATATTTCCACAAACATATATCTATCCATTTGTGAAATTCTTTGATTTTATTCATCAGTATTTTGTAGTTTTCATTTTACAGGTTTTGTACATATTTTGTTAGATTTATACCTGTCAATTCCATATTTTTTGATGCTAGTATAAACGGTATTCCTTTCAAAAATATTTCAGTTTCTAATTATTGTTGCTGGTATATAGAAACACTTCCTGTAGACTAACTGGATTTTCTTTTTCTTTTTTTTTTTGAGATCAGAGAATATATAGCCTACCTCTGAATCTCCTGTACTTTAGAAATAGCTTGTAGGAAGTGTTTGTAGAAAATATGTAAAAAGAATGGCATGATCTTGTGACAATTTTGCAAGGCCTTTGACTAAAACAGGAAGCTTTCAGTTAGTTAACTGCTCTGATAATAAGTGGTTTGTTTCCTCCTGGTTTGTTAGTATAGCATACCTTTCTAGACCCTGCCATTCTTTGATCATATTAAAACTTGGTTGGAGTGAGAAGAATTAACAATGTGTTTTCTTCCTCTTTTAGATACATGCCCGTAACCAAAATGAAATAATTTTTGGCCTGAATGATGGCTACTATGGTGCTCCATTTGAACATAAGGTAAAGGGGGTTTTTCTGATGCTGTGGATTTTGTTTAGTTCAGGTAGTCCTCAATGTAAAAAGCTCTGTGTAATTAGAATCATGTTTTAAGTATCACAAATTTATTGTTGGTATGGCTTAGGGTAATGCTTTTAAAATTGAAAACTTGTTTTGTAACCATACGGTCTTTTCTAAAGCTAGATTATATTAATTTTCCTAACAATGTCTTACCGATCTCTTTTGTCTTATTCTACATAATTCTTTTGAGAAGTTTATTCTATATAATACAGTTTGTTAAATGTTTTGAATGTCTTTGACAACTTTGAGTAATTTTTATTATTCAAATTTATAAATCAATTTATGAATCAAATTATACTCGGTTTTGTCTCTATGTCTTATGGCAGTTAGAGAAAGGAAAGGGGAAAGAATTCATATTTACCAAGTATGTATGTACTACTTATGGTTTTCTGCCAGGTGATTCATGTTCCTTTTTTTTTTTGTATTCATGTTTTTTTATCCTACTTAATGCTGCCCACAATACCCACAAACCAAGGTGGTGATCTTTCTACGTTATTTGCTCTTAGTGATCATGTTGCTTCATAATTCTTGGCTATCTAAAATGTTATTACTAGAATCATTCTTTCTTCCATTCAACAGCTTTGTATTAAGTACTATTTATTTTTTATGTTGGCCACTGTGCTCTAATGCTAGGTAAGCAAATGGGTATTTCTCTGCTATCGTGGAATAAGTAGGAGAGATAAACACTGAGAAAGAGCCTACACTACTAAGTAGGGGAGTATGTTAAGGATTTTAGCTAGGCAGCATTGTAATTAAACTTGTGTTTTAACAATTTTACTCTGACTGTAGAAAGGACAGATTATAGAAGAGGCAAGATTTATGTGGGTAGGCAGTAAGGAGGATCTTGGAGTGTGTTAGGTAGAAATGTGGATGTTTTAGAATAGAGTTATGGTAGAATTGAGAAGATGAATTTAGGACAGTTTTAGAAAGTAAAATCATGACTTGGTGATAATTTGAATTTAGAATACAAAAGGAGTTTTTAAAGGAAAACTTCTGGATTTCTGCCTTGGATGAAGTAACTCTCATGTTGTATAGGTGGGTGCCAGGCACTGGGAGAAGTAAGTAAGGATAATTGGAGGAAGACCAAGTTTGGTGAGAGTAGGTGGTGAGTTGAGATTGGTCATGCACTTTGAGATACCTGGGAAAGATCCATATGTAGATACTGAATAGATATTTGGAGAGTACTTGTGCTCCCTTGCTCGATAGATTTCTGATAATGTTTGCTTTGTATTATCTTTATACGTAATAGATAGAGATCAGATTGTTGGCTTTACTACTGATTAAACTAAGTGACCAAGTTACATTCTTCTACTAAGAAAGGTTGTATATATCTCCCAAATTGAACTTCACCCACAATAACAAAACTAAAGCAAAACTGGAACCTTGTCCAGTTGGAACAAAGCTCAGTCCTCCAAGCTGAAAGCAGAATTTCTATGTACTTTAGACAAACTGTTCTGAATGGGAGGGAGCCTACAGAGAACTAAGGCAGTTGTGTATTTTTTATTTCCTAAGCGCAACCATCAGGTAAGTCATCTGCTGTCCTCATGTGAGTTAAGCACACTGAAAAATTGAAATGTTCTTAGGGCCGGGCATGGTGGCTCATGCCTGTAAGCTTCAGCCTGTGAAGCGGCCAGGACTAGGGAATCGCGGTTCGAGTCCCACCTGGGGCCCGTAACGAGACCTAGTTCCAAAAAAATAGCTGGACGTGGTGGTGCACGCCTGTAATCCCAGCTACCTGGGAAGCTGAGGCTGGGGATTGCTTGAGTCTGTGGTACCCTGGGCAATGAGAGCCTGCGGTTCCACAGGCAAAAATAGTGAGACCTAGTCTAAAAAAAAAAAAAAAAAAAACAAACAAAAAAAAAAATTGAAAGGTTCTTTTTATGACCTTGTCTTATGAGAAACACACTGGGAAGTGCAGAGTGTTTTTCCCCTAATTGTGGTAACAAAGGGTGATGTTTCATGAGCACTTACGTGCCAGGCACTTAGTGCTTTACATTCTTTATATCATTTAAACCTCATGATTATCCTTTTATGTAAGAGGAAGTAGGCATGGAGAAGAGTAACTTTCCAAAGATTGCACAGCTACTTATTAGCAGAGCTGTATTTCAACACCAGGTGGTTAATAAATGGTTGTTGAATATATGATTGTGCACGTCATACCTTATTTTATATTCTTTTAATGAACTTTAACAGTTTATAAGCCCAATATCTGTGCTGGCTTAGAACACCTGACGTACAGGCTGAACATTAGAAGCATTTTTTTCTTCTCTTTGTTAAGAAAATCATAATGAGGGTTTCTAGTTAAGATGACATTGTACTTACTTTTGAGACCTTGTGTTGCATCAAACAAAAACAATTGATAAAATCAGAGAACTTTAAAGAGATATAGCTTTCTTAAAACAAGAAGACAAAAAAAAGATGATAAACATTTCTGGAAGAGAGATGAAATAGAAACACAAAGAAATGGGTAGAAACTTATAGGACACCTTGGTGTCCTTCCTTAGAAGTAGGTATTTGGCTGAAAGTTAACTCCTGGATGAACACTAAATGAGTACTAAAAGCTGAGAAAGGGTTCTCTCTTTTCTCAAAAGGCAGAAAAATGACACGGAGAAATTATAGAATTTTAAGGATATATATTCTTAAAAGAGACATTCTTAAAGACTAGTAAAAAGAGGAAATATTGCTTACCAATTAAGATACGTTGTTTTAAGGTAAAACAGCTAGATCGTTGTTGCTCAAAGTATAATTGGATCACAGCTAGTTCAAGAACTGTTACCAGTCTGTGATGAACTAAGTATAAAAAAATGAGAGTAAATGTCTCAAAATTTTCATAGTAATTTTACAATGTTGTGTCATTTTATTTTAAAAGAACTTCAGTTCACATTAGATTATAGGGGATAAAGCCGGGCACAGTGGCGTGTGCCTGTAAGCTTCAGCCTAAGAAGCAGCTGGGCCTAATTAAGGGATTGCGGTTCGAGTCCTGCTTGGGGCAACACAGCAAGACCTAGTCCCAAAAAATAGCTGGGTGTGGTGGCGCACGCCTGTAATCCCAGCTACCTGGGAAGCTGAAGCTGGGGATTGCTTGAGTCTGTGGAATCCTGGGTAATGTGAACCTGTGGTTGCACAGGCAAAAATAGCGAGACCTAGTCTCCAAAAAATAAAACCCAACTGTTCTTCACAGAGAGTGAGAAGCAATGCTCTAGACAACAATATAAGGTGAGGAAGGAAGGGTGTTTCAAGAGTTAGGACTCATTGAGATACATAATTTGTTTGGGAGGAAGACAGAAATAGTACATAAATTTGTTAGAAAAAGTTGGGTCAAGTGTGCATATTAAATATTTAAGGATACCTTGTAAAGTCTAGAAACAATATAGAATATAGGTTTTTTTTTTTAACATGGTAGTATAGTTGTAGAAATAAATTCAAATATATTTGTAATCCCAGTAATTGCAAATGTTGGAGATATTTCATAAATGATTTGAAAAATGCTAAAGCACCAAGGCTTTGAGGACAGGATTGAGTTTTAAGGATATGTGTTTTATACAAGATAGTAAAAGTTAAACTTGTGAGTGATGAAGTAATTTTAAAGCAACTTTTTAAATAATGAGTAAAATTTTTGTCGACCAGTTTTTCAACATTTTGTTTTTTACAGTTGTGACCAGGAACACTTCTGAAAAAAAAAAATTCTGCTATTCATGATATTGCCATTAAAATGCTATTTCATCTGTGTTCTGCTTTTCTTCTTTCAGCCACTATGGGTCTAAAAACTGAAATCACATCGTTTACTGAGAGCTCTTGCCTCCTGATTGTCTACTTCCTAAAATGGCTTTATTCTTTCTTGAACTTTAAGGGACCTACTAAATTTCTCAGTCATACACTTAACCAACAAATAGTTTACTTACCAGGAATGTGTTTTAGTATTTGAAAGGAAGACTTTGACTAAAATATACATCGTGAGTTTGAAATCTCTTTAACTATCTGCTGGTATTAGTCAGAGTGATACGTTCTTGTTAATTTTATAGTAACATTTCATATATATGGCATATAGGTGTGGAGCTATTAAATATTTAATAACCATGCAAAGAGTTAACTAAATAATGATGAAAATAGTATCTATAGTTGTAAAAGTGATTCATGATTCTTTCTGTGGCTATAGAATACCTCCTGTATACCCATTATTTGATTAGATGCTGTGGGATACAAGATATAGAACACAGATTCACAAGCATGTATTTCTCTTAGGTGAGGAACTAAAATAACATATATTCCAGCATAGCTCTAGTTTTTAGCCTGAACATTGGTTTTGATGTTAGATGTGTTTGAATCTTGCAGATAATACAGATGAGTGATAGTGATAGCAGACCCTTAAATGCACATGCATTATAGCAAATTCTTAGAAAGATGTGTTCTTTTTAATGTTTGGGGACAATGGAGAACCAGAGAGGAATATTGTTGTAGTCTGACGTTGATTTGTTAGAGATCGCTGAATAAGGATAGGAGAGATATTTTCTAGGTAGGAAATGAAAGCCTGCTGACCAGTCTTTATCCAGTCACTTGAAAACTTTTAGATCCCAGTTCAGGATTTTTGTCTTTACTATAAACATGTAAAATATTGCCTGATTTTTTTTTTTTTTTTTTTGAGACTAAGTCTCGCTATTTTTGCCCA